>JBBPBX010001041.1:25886-42144 GCA_038048925.1 Garcialebias charrua | reverse complement strand
TGTATTTCTCTCTTGTGTTTTTCTATTGTTTATTGTTTAAGGAAATTCTACCATTGCTTTCATCATTCTTTAGTTTGTAGCAGGTCGCTCTTGTAAATGAGTTCACGAGGCTCAATGAGATTTTACCAGACTAAATAAAGGTTGAATGAATATAACAGCTACCAATGGCTAAATGGTAGCTAACAGCTACCAATGGCTAAATGGTAGCTAACAGCTACTAACGGCTAAATGGATACTAAGGGTTAAAAGTAGCACAATGGAAGCTAACGTCTAAAAGTAGCAGACTATAGCTTCAAGCTAAAAGTAGAAGAACAGTAGCATAAGCAGACAAAACTAGAGCCAAAGGCAAAATTGCCTAAAAGGCAATTTAATGCTGACTCTGCATTAAATTAACTCCAGTTATTGTGTCCTTACCCTCCTCTTCATCATTCCTAAACGAGCAGCTTTAGCGTCCAGAGCAGCGTAGGTGACCCACAGGCCGGTGGACACGTGTTGGACAAAACACATGGACTCTCCGTACTTGATCTCCGGAATGCCCATCCCTTCAACGTCCCTCTTCTGGGCCACGTCGACTTTCTCCTGCTCGAGGGCGGACAACAGGCGAAGAAAAGAAACAGTCAAAACTGTGAGGGGGGTGAGTGGAGATGGCCTGGACGGGTCAAAGTGTGATTTCTGACCTTTGAAACACGAAAGCTGAACGCAGACATTTTGGTGTTGGCCTTCTCCGGGTCGACCACATTCAGGACTTTGTCCTCGTCCAGACACAGGTACCGACCCGTTGTGATGTGTCGAATACGAAAAGACTGGCCCCATTTCATGTGGCTGCCGCTCCAACTGCAAACAGCACACAGAAAAAAAGGACATTAATCATCTCACACTATGTCAGTGTAATGGACCTACCCAGGGTCAAATTAAGGTTTTTGAACTGTCCAGTGATGACCTTTACTGACCTTTCAGTAAAGCAAGACATTTACTACAAAATCATTCATTTAGCTGTAATCTGATAAATATAGTCACCAAAAGAGACTATTTCTATCTTTGATTTTAGGCTGATGTGATCAAAAGAATAACTTTTGTCATTTTCATGATGTGTGCTTTTAAGCTGTGTCATTCTGTAAGAGTTAAACTGTGTTCACTGCTGTGTTTAAAGGTGAAGCCTTCGGGTCACAGAGACCGGACGGTTTTGTTTAGAAACTCAGAGACAGTCTCATGAGCAGGGCTCCAGCTTTATCTATCTTTTTCCTAAACAATTTCCTTCTCTGTGCTGAATTTCACCTTGAATAGTGATAACGAGTGGACCAATGAAAAAGAGACAAGTTTCTCTCCTCTCTAAGTCTCTTTTTAAGTTCTAACTGTGCGGAAACGCTTCAGTCTTTGAATGGACAGAGAGTTCGAATGGACAGAGACCTGAAAGCTCTCTGCCTTGCAGCTGGTCAAGCTTGGTCAAGAGCCAAAGACTAACTTGTCAGCTAGAACTGATGGACGCCTCCATCCAGTTCCCCGAGCAAAAGCTCCAAAGTTCCTAATGAACTTTCTTTGAGAAACATCTCGTCTTGAAGTCGGCCAGAAGCTGCCACATGTTTCTGACGGCTGACGCGGATCCGAGGAGACGTTGGAAGTAAACGACCAGTTCAGACGTACGAGGGCCGGAAGGACTCTGTGCACCTGGGAGGCTGGTAATATCTTTATCAGACGCATCGTCAAAAGGTAAAGCTGTTTACAAACGTACCTGGGATTTAGCCGAAGTCGGATGGAAAGTGTCATCTCTGGTTACACTCGAGATAAATAACTTAATCTCTCCAACCTCTTATTCCTCCTTTTCCCTTTCCCTCTCAATCTTAAGCTGGAAACTATTTTAAGCTGAAGAGCCCCTCAGACTAAATATGTTAACATCCAATATTTATGTCTGTTGTGTTAAATTTAAGTGTGCTGACGTATTAATTTGAAAGAAAGTGAAATCATGTCAATCAAGTGTAATGGTGTTAATTTAGTTGATTTATTTTAAATAAATGATAGTGTCTCTTTGACATATCAAACTAAGTTAACGTCTTTGTCACTTAATGGCTCTGTTTATTTATCCATCATAAAGATCACAGAAATATTGGGTAAACTGAAAAAGAACAGAATCCGTGAATTTACTATTCAATCTGAATAAGTAAATTAATTAAGGTAAAGAGGTCAGTATTAATATTGACCTCCTCATTAACCCCTTACATCAGTGACTCCTGTTGGATTTAACCATCATGAAGAGCAAGGAGCAGCTTTATTAACGCTTCACGTCCATGATGGTTGTGACAAACCTCGCTCTCCGGCAGCGCCCTCACCAAAAACACATTTACAACTGTAAAGAGATACATTTCCTGTAAAAATGCTGTATGGCCATTTATTGCTGAATGATTTCTGCTGAAAGCTGCTGAAAACTGTCCGTGCGAGCTGAATTTGAACAGCTGACATTTGCTGAAAGCAGGAAAAGAAAAGCAGAAAGCTGCAGAACGGTGTAGAAAAGGCCGAAGAGCAGAAACAAAGCAGAATAAGTTAAAATATGCAGAAAGAAGATGAAAAGTTAGAAGAAAAAACAAAAAGTGAAATTCTGCACAGTGACTGCTGGAAATGGGCACCAGTGACCCCCATGACCCGGAAAGGAAGGAGCAGGTAAAGGATAATGGATAGATGTAAAATCTGAAATGAGGAAAAAAAGAACCAGAAATGAGCAGAAAAAGAAGAAATTAGCTACAAAAAAGCTGAAAAAGAAAAAAAGAAAAGAGGCAGATGTTAGCAGAGAGAAGTACAAACGGAATAGCAACAAAAACCACCAGAAAAACAACTAGCTATCAAAGCAGAAAAAATAATTGGCAGATAATAATAATAATAATGTATTTTTCTGTCATCTGTGTATGTTTCTCATACACAGACGAAATTCGTCTCTGCATTTAACCCAACCACCACCAGGTGGTGCAGTGAGCAGCCAGAAAGTGCCCGGGGAGCTGGAGAATTAGGTGTGCACTCATAAACACCCCAAGGTGTGTAGTGGCCGGGGCGCGAAGGGAGCAGTAACAGGTTGTAAACAGCTAAAAGGTTTGAAGGAGGTGAAGAGCTCCATTCATTTTCTATTAGAAAAACATGGCCGACAAAGCTAAATATTTCCAAGCTAAAATTGCACAAACACCTAAAAAGTCACAGCAGGAATGTCCTGAACGAGCCGAACATTTTGATTCACGAGTCACCGAAACAGCACAAACACTGTGAAACGGGTTACGAGCTGAAAAACGGACGGAAGGAAATCGGATGTTAATACTGTAGAGAGAATGATTTGTTACTTTCGGCTGCTTCCTTCTTCAGGGGGCACCACAGCAAGCAAACTTGCATGAAAGATTTGGCTTTTGTTTTACACACATGGCTTCCTGACACAACCTGGGCTCAATCCTGCAACCTCAGGATTGAAGGACTGCGGCGCTGACCATCGAGCTGCTGCAGCCACATGGAAACATTCAGAAAATCAAACTCCTCAGAGGAATGCACGTCACCCAGAGCTGTGCATGTCAAAGCCTTAAACAAAGACGTTGTGATTTGTGGACCTGTTCAGCTCTCGGTCTATGTTCCTACCCTCATCTATGAAGATCTTCAGACCTGCTGGATCCAGGAGGTCAACATGAGTTTCCTCTGCAGGGTATCTGGACTTTCCCTTACAGTTCAGGTGAGAAGTTCAGTTCTCCAGGAGAGACTCAGAGTAGAACCGCTGCTCCTCCACATCCAGAGGAGACTGTTGAGGAGGCTTATGCTGAGTACCCACCAAATGCGTCTTTAGCGTCAAAAATGCTCTTGCCGGCCCCTTTTGGTCGCTTGTCACCAGAATCTGTTCACACTGAAGACGCGTCTGATGACGCGCAGTGGGAGGAGGTCTGGCTCCTTTTCCGGTCGGTTTGTTTTCTTTTGAGCAGATGAAATCAGCTGTTCGTGAGCCTCGTTACTACTTGAGTGGGTTTTCTACGAGCCGAACTGCAGCTCCAAAAGTCTTTGTTGAGATTAAAACTTTTTTTATGTTTGGGGTGATCGTACGCTCGAGCGGACAGCGGCAACTGTAAAAATGCCAAGTTTCTTACCGGAGGCTGGTTTCTTCATGGAGGCTCGTTGGGGTAAGTTTAAAAAGTCCAAAAAAAGTCCCGTTTTCGTTGCGTCATCACCAGTGTTGCCAGATTGGGCGGTTTACCGCCATTTGGGCTGCTTTCATTCTCTACTTTGCGGCTAAAAATAGCTCTGGGCGGGTGGGGATAATTTGGGCTGATTTGGAGTCAGATCGGCGTTTTTTGAGTTAACCTATTAAACACATTTCAAACAATCGTTCATCATTATTTCATAGCAGAGCTCCTCCGACCTTTATCCATCACTGATTGGCTATCATAGATCACAACAGAGAACTGGTGAGGCAGTTTTAGTGGACACCTCGTTGAGTGGGCTGGTCCGTAGCAGCTACGTCTTAGCGGCCGCCATATTGGATGTGGCAGAACTGCCGGTCAACTAATAGAAGGAAACGGACTGAACTTCATAAAGTACCGTTCTACAAAGTGTTTTATTAATGCCTGTCATTCACACACACTAATATATTTAGAAAACAAACATGCACCAAAGACAATATTTATAACTTTTAAAGTGATTATTAAAAATGTTTATTCCTTAAAGGAGACCACAGATAGGTTTTTAAAATTTTTATGGTATGTCTGTGGGGTTACCAGACAATGTTCATTCAATTTAATACACAAAATAATTCTTAGATAATCAATTATACCCTTTTTAATTCTGCCATTTTTAACTTTCGTTTTGAACGACTGGTTTATGATAATGAGATCTCGTGGCCACGCCCTTCAAAGATCTGTTTGCATTAACTCCGCCCTCCAAAGGCAGACGAGGATGTCTGAACTCGCGTTACTGCCACCCAGAGCCATATATATAGAGAGTTCTGACACTCTTTGATGTCGCCGACAGGCGGTCAATCGTTCCAAACAACGGCTATGGAAACCTTGTGGAGCTGCACCCTCTGGCGGCGACGGAGCGCTACTGCAGGCAGCTTCAGACTTTAACCAGAGCCATGGAACAAATCTCCCCCTCCATGACCCACGTGACTTCCGCATTCCATTCTTACAATGGAACTCTATGGGAGTGTCGCAACTCTCACTTTATATGGCTCTGCTGCCACCCAGAGCCCTGAGCTGAACTGGACCGCGACGTATTTATTGTGGGACAGATCAGACGTGTACAAGTTGTCGTGTCATTTTTAATTTTTCCTCTGTAATACGTCTCCCTCCCTCCCCCTGTGCGCACGCTGGAGGGAGCAGATGTCACTCGCAGCGGACACACACACTCACGGGGTCTGATTTGCGCTTGCGCGGGTCTCATTTGTTCACTCGAGGGTGTGTATTTGCTCTCCCCCCTAATGACAGCGTTAAAACTCCCTCTCCCTCGATAAGCGCGCACACAAACACACATACACACACACACACAGGTTGGTTAATGTGGTTTAGTGGTACGTAGTCTGGCCTGCTATGACACATAAACCAACACACACACACACACACACACTGCAACATGCTGCATCGCTGTTCATTCAAGACTCCCATCTGAAAACTATGCCATTACTGTATCTGGGCCAGGAGGGTTATGGTGTGTTCACACAGAGCAGCGTTTTCAAGCTGCAAGCTTCCAGCCTCCATGTAAAATCAATGGTGGACGCACTTCCAGCCACCTCCTGGCGTCTGGCGTCAGGTCGCGTGCGTGTTGAGCGTGCTGAGTAGCGTTTTTTCGTGCACGTGAACCGGCTTCCACCTCCAAACCGAGCATTCAACATGTTGAAGATTTCGCGGTTCAAACTTTTCAAACGCCGCTCAACTCCACCTGATTGGTTGGTGTGTCAACCAATCAGGGAGAGTCGGGGGGCAGAAGAGAGGGGGCAGTGGGAGAGTCCCTATGTGACGCGGAAACGAGGGTGCGCGCGCACTATGTGACGTATTGTTTGTCGGAAAAAAAAAAGAAAAGACCCGCGAGCTCGTGAACTATGGAAGAGAAACTCATTGTAGCTGTGTGTTCGCGACAATTCCTTCACGACCAGTCAAGTCTGCTCGACAGAGACGGAAATAAACAGCTCCTCCTCGCCTGGCGGAGTGAGCAGGACTCCGTGTGCAGGGCTCTGTGTACCGGTAAGCTCCTCCCACACACCCAGCAGCTTCTGGCTTCTGGCGTTCAGTTTTGAACACGCTACATTCACAAGTGCGTCCACTTGCGTGCGTGAGGAGCATTTTGGAGGTTCAAAACGCTGCTCTGTGTGAACACACCATTAGAGAATCTTTGCAACGCTCACGTTAGCTGGCTAGACTCTGTGACATTTTTAGCCATTGTGCTGACATGAAACAAGGAAAAAAAAAACGTTAACCTCTTTCATACTGAAGTGGATGGAGCATCACCAGGGGTTGCTAGGTGACAGGGCGGGACAAAGGTTGGGGTTGTGGGTTGTGGCTGCGGTTTGTGACGTCACAAACCGCAGGAAATGGAAACGAAGTGTTTCTATCAAAGATAAATAAATATACTTAGAGTAAATAAACCACTGGGTGCATTTTTTTGGCCCTAGCACAGTTTTTTTATGAAGTACATACCCAAAGTTGAGTAAAAAAAACATTAAAAAGTGAATTTTGAATATGTGGTCCCCTTTAAATGTTTGACAAAATATTTGTTTTATAGATTTCAAAATGTTTTAAGAAAAGTTCTTCAGACCATCCCTGCATGCCACACTGGACTCTTACCATAGAACCACCCTGTGGCTCTCAAACTGTTCAACTCCTTTCTCCTACACAAAGAACAATAAAATTAATCCTGCACCACAATAAACACTTTACAGGTAGTCCCCGACTTACGAGCGCTCTGACCTACGAGCGCCCGGACTTACGAGCTGGCGAAAGAGAAGTAAATTTGTAAAAAAGACAGCACTTTTTTGTGTTTTTAGATGAAAGTGTGTTAGCTAACCGTTTGGAAACACGTTTCCGACCATGTTTATGAACTAATATGAACGTTTTTGATGAAAAACGAGTGTTCGTAGTAGCGCTAGCATAAATGTTCCAACTTACGAGCGAAAATCCGGACTTACGAGAACACGTGCTTCGTGTTCCAACTTACGAATTTTCGTGTTACGAGCAACTCGCAGGAACGGAACTCGCTCGTAAGTCGGGGACTACCTGTAATGTTTCTGTCTAAACCTGACCTGTTTTAGAACTTAAATGTTGGTATTTTTATATTCTTTGATGTTTTTTATATCTTGTGTGATTGTTGTGTATGTTCCTTACTGAAATTCTGGCACAACAATTTTGTCTGGGATCAATACAATTCTATCTTATAAGCTTAGAACAGTTCAGACTGAAAAAGTCTGTTGGATAAAAGAGGAAACGTTTCTACAATTTTTTTAACCCATGTACCATGTACAGAGGACCTAATTTAACTTTTTTTTTTTTTTCCCAGAATGGTGTATGTGATGTGTCACGTGACACTTTCTGAACGGTCCGTGAATGCAGCTCGAGGCATGCTCCACAGTGTCACGTGACACTTTCTGATTGGGCGGGTTTTGGGCGGTGTTTTACAGATTTTTGGGCTGGAAAACCTGGAATCTATCTGGCAACACTGGTCATCACATAGCAGAGGCTCTCCCGATTGGTTGTTGCGACGCGTCGAGCGGCCAAAGTTCGAATATTTCAACTTTGGCTGCTCGACGCGTTCGCCGGCTTTGGACACGTCGCGTGCGCGGAAAAGAACTGCCGCGTGCTGCCGCGCCGCTTGAAACGCTCAAAACGCGCCGCTTCACAATTCGCCGCGCCTCGACGCGTCTCCACATAGACTTTCAATGTAAACCGGCCGCTTCCGCTGCCCGAAACGCGTCTGGTGGGTACCCAGCATCAGACATCTGGATGTCCTCAGGACACATACTTCTGGACATGTCCAACCGGGAGGAGACCCCATGGAAAACCCAGGACACGTTCATGGTTAGAGCCGTCCCCTCTCAGCAAGGTCGCAGGTTCACCTCCCGGTCTTTCTGTGTGGAGTTTGCATGTTCTCTCCGTGCTGCGTGGGTTTTCTCCGGGTACTCCGGTTTCCTCCCACAGACCAAAAACATGCATGTTAGACTGATGGTAATTAAACTGTCCCTAGATGAGAGAGAGAGAGTCCATCACAGTGTCCCTGTGATGGACTGGAGACGTGTCCAGGTGTCCACTGCCTCTCCCACAGTGACTCGTCACGACCCAGAAAGAAACTGGATGGATGTATTTATTTGTGATGTCCTAAAAGGAATCAACCAGTGCATCTGTTCAGGTTTCCTGAAGTCATTACAGACTACAGTAAATAAAAGTAAGGCAGGTTGAACACAACTTAAATTTTGGTGAAGTAATGTTCAGATATTTGTACTGGGAGACCAGTTCTTATAAGAGTATTTATAAGCTCTCGAGAGTTAATGAGGATTATTTATCTCCAAAATCCCACACCCCATGGTGGAAAGGAGAGTAGACAATTTAACGTAAAGATTATTAAATTATTAAATGCTTTGGGTATGACCTCAAAAATCAGAAATCATGCAAATATGCAAAAGAATGAATTACCTATTTCTCAAATTCTTCACCACTTTGTTTTTTTTTTTTTGCACTTTAGAACCACCATAATCATAATCCTCTACTAGTTTTTGTTTTCTCTAAAAGTTACTTCTTAAATAAACCCAAAATAATTCTATAAAACATGCCGACACATATTGACAATGTACATTTATGACCCTGTTTTCCTCTCCTTTAAACTCTACATCAGGGGTGTGTTGTCCTGGTCCTGGAGTGCCACTATCCTTTATATTTCACGTTTCTCTGCCTTAATACCCTGATCTGATTGAATTAGACATAACCGGGCTGTTTTAAATGTGCTCTATAAATAAAGTTGACTTGACTTGTGCAGAACCTGAAGATCTGCTCAGGGGCAGGGAAACAACTAAGACATGCAGGATAGTGGCCCTTGAGGACCAGGACTGGACGCCCCTGCTCTCCATGATTCATTATCTAATCAACAATCACTTCTGTCGGATTCACCTGATTCTGAGGGGCTCCAGCCTCCAGAGGGACCGGGCCTGGCTGCACACGGCGCCGCCTTCATAGTGAGCCGTCCTGCAGCAACAAGAGAACAGACTCAGTCACGTGACTTTAGATCAGCAGGAAGTGTTGAGCTCTACCTCACCTGCGCTTCTCCTCCCCCTCCTCTGGAGTGGGGATGGCCAGACACTCGTCCATGTGGCCGTGGAACAACCGGAGAACGTGACCACCGGTCAGATACCCTGAGAGAACCAACACACAACAGAGTCTGTAGACAAGATGCTTCAGGCCGTGTTCTGACCACATGGGTTCATTCAGAAGACACACTGCAGCGGCCAAGGGGGTCTAAAACAGCACGTGGAACACCTGACTAGGGATGCATTGATCCCCATTTCTTACTTCCGATCCGATACCGATACTTAAATATGGTTATCGGCCAATACCGATACTTTTTTGATCCGATACCGTTCAGGTATCTTCTTCTTCTTCTTTCGGCTTTTCCCTTTTCAGGGGTCGCCACAGCGAGTCATCCTCCTCCACCTCACTCTGTCCTCTGCATCCTCTGTCCTCACTCCAACTACCTTCATGTCCTCTCTAACTGCATCCATATATCTCCTCTTTGTCTTTTTCCTGGCAGCTGCATTTCTAACATCCTTCTACCAATATACCCACTGTCCCTCCTCTGGACATGTCCAAACCATCTCAGTCTGGCCTCCCTAACTTTATCTCCCAGTTGTTCAACATGTGCTGTACCTCTGATGATCTCATTCCTGATCTTATCCATCCTTGTCACTCCTAAGGAGAACCTCAGCATCTTCATTTCTGCTACTTCCAGTTCTTTCTCCTGTCTTTTTGTCCATGTCTCTGTCTCCAGACCATACAACATAGCTGGTCTCACCACTGTCTTGTAAACTTTTCCTTTGACCTTTGCTGACACCTTTTTGTCACAAATCACTCCTGAAACTTTTCTCCATCCACTCCATCCTGCCTGGACTCTCTTCTTCACCTCTTTACCACATTCCCCATTTTCCTGGACAGTGGACCCCAAGTACTTGAAGTCCTGCACCTTTGTGACCTCTGCTCCTTGTAGCCTCACTGTTCCACTGGCCTCCCTCTCATTCACACACATGTACTCTGTCTTACTACGACTGACTTTCATTCCTCTTCTTTCAAGAGCATACCTCCAGGTATAAGAGGCTGTAATAATGAATTTTTTGAACTGTGACTATTCTGAGACTACTGTCTTAACATTGGATGAGTTAAACCCAAGAAGACACTCTGGGCCTCACAACAGGAAACACACATTTTAACTGCACACAAGAGGCAGGTCTATATCACAGACGTCCTTCTCACTCATGGTGCAGCTGGAAAACTAAAAAACCGCTAAGCATTATGGGAAAGACAACAGTCCACTCCCCTTAACCACTACGGGAGTGGATTTTTTTGTCTTTCCCATAATGCTTAGCGGTATTTTAGTCTAAAATACCGCTAAGCATTAGTATTAGTAGCAATTTAGTCTAAAATACCGCTAAGCATTATGGGAAAGACAACAAAATCCACTCCCATAATGGTTAAGGGGAGTGGACTGTGTTGTCTTTCCCATAATGCTTAGCGTTTTTTTAGTTTCCCAGCTGCACCATGAGTGAAAAGGACATCTGTGATATAGACCTGCCTCTTGTGTGCTGTTAAAGTTTGGGTGTTTCCTGTTGTGAGGCCCAGAGTGTCTTCATTGGGTTTAACTCACACAATGTTAAGACGGCAGTCACAGAATATGGTGGAACACATGTGCTCTTTGAAGCCAGATCGGAAATATCGGCAGGTTGGATCGGAAAATCCGATACTTAAATTATGCTGGTATCGGAAGCCGATACTGGATCGGATCAGCCCCACCCCTACACCTGACGTAAGCTGTCTCACCCCGGAATTACACCACATGCGTTGCAGCTCCGCCCCGCTCCGGTCCGACCTCCGCAGCAAATACGCACCCATTATAATCAATGACAGAGTTTACACTGGCTCCGCACGGCGGCGGCGAGCTGCGGAGAGCGGACGGCAGTCCGTCAAAATTAGAAAATTTTCTATTTCTGCCGGATGACGGAGCTGTGCCGGAGTCAACTTTTGAAGATTACGTCGCACCAACAGGAAAAGGAACGAGCACAACTTCCGTATTTACAAAATAAAATCACCACGGGCGGACTAATCCTAGCTCTATACGGATTTATTTGTACAAAAATGCTGTCAAACTATCATTTATGACTATTCTATGACTAAACTATTATATTTATGACTATGACTACGCCTACAAACGCAATACAAGAAATAAATAAATAAAAACGTATTTTATTCTGAAATGTAAACATCACTTCCTGTTGCTCAAACCATGTAGCTTATTTACGAGAGAAGATCAAGGCAGCAGTCTCTCTACAGTTGTTCTCCTTCTTCCACCGAATGAATTGTTTTGTTCTGACTTCACTTGATTTATCGCGCGATCTCGCACGTGTCTCGGAGCGGCGCATCCAGGCGGACCTGAGCGGAGCGGAGGCAGTGGGCTTTGGACTCGCTCAGCTGCGACCTGCGGACCGGAGCGGGGCGGATCCGCGTGCAGTGTAAAGCCGGGGTCAGACCCCCTGTGCCTCCAAGCATGGTGGTACCAGACACAGAAGTGCAGACGTCTGAAAAGGTGGGTCGAGCCCATCGTGGAATGCTGCAACTTCAAATTTAACATGAACGTCTCATGCGGCACAAAGACAATCACTACATCAAGTTCGTTCACCGTGTTTTCAGAAATGTGAGTAAAGACGTTTGTCTTTCGTATAACATGTAGAGAACCACGTACAACTGAGTGGCCTGCTGCATCAGTGACTTATGAACGGCCAGAGGGAGTTTACAAACTGGACTGTGCAGCCTTTTTGTGGAACCGTCTTGTGAATGAAGCTCGTAAGTGTCTGGAGATACAACTCCAGAAGACTTAAGAAGGTCTTCCTGTCAGGGGTTTAGACTGTTTTGTACCCAAAACACTTCTTCAGTTCTTGGATGCTCTGGTGGCTTTTCCTCAAGCACTAAAGATCACCTGCAAAAATGAGAATCTACTGACACTGTGTGGAAATCATCTACTTCTAGATGATAAATCTTATACTGGATGTGACAAGCTGCTAATAATCTCAGTTTAGATGTCCTAAAGGTCTGAGTTGAACACTTAAGATATCCTGAGCTGTTTGACCAACCAAAGCTCACTTTAAGTTTTTTTTTATATAATCACAAGAACCCTGGAGGTCTGCTTCTGTTGTTTAGGAGCCTTGCTGCAGACTTTGGAAAATCTGAAGATGAAGAAGGCATCAAGGATAAATAAGTTACACCAGTAAGTCTAAAGAGTGGAAATGAAACGTGGACAGTCATCTCAAAGTTAGGCTTTAACACCAACCACTTTCTGAGTGAAAAAAATAAATAAATATAAAAAAATAAAGATTTCCATATCTATTTTTCAGAATTTGCTTAACTATATCCAGACTTGATTCAACAGTGGGGTCTGACTGAATCATTTGATGTCTGGTAAATTCTGTCATGGTAAATAATTTGTAACACATTTCACATAAACCTAGCCTGGTTGGAACCAGACCCATGTCCTTCACTTCGCTTTGTACTAGGGTCTGGCATCTCTCCCATAGACAAACGATTTCTCCGTTAGATTTTTGAATGGACCAATCAGAGAACAGAAGGCGGAGTTTTGTTAGTTTAGCCTGGCGAGGTCCAGACTATCAGATAAATTGCTCAGAAACCACTCGGTGGATATTTTTTCTGCCACCAGTGTGTAATTATATGTCTTTAATTTACTGACTGTTGGCCTAGATGAAACATTTGAGATAAAATTCGATTTTTTATCATTTATTTTCGTAGCGCACCCGAGGCTGTTTGGAAAATATCAAACCGAAACTATTTAAATCCAGCAGATTTGACCATTTCGTGAATTGATTTAGGAACTGTTAAGCTCAGGAACACTTCTGATATAACGTCAGCTAAGAAATATATTTTTTATCAGCAGAGAAATAATAGTTTTTTACCTTGTTTTGATGAAAATTCCTTCGTGGCGGCAGCCATTTTGAATGACGACGTCAGTCGACGTCGTTCAAAACTCCGCCTTCTGTTCTCTGATTGGTCCGGTCAAAACCTACCGGAGATATCCTTGTCTATGGGACAAGTCCCAGACTGTGCAGTGAAGGGAAATGAGCGGAGCTGTGCAGGAAGGCGAGGGCCAGGCTAACATAAACCCATTCCTTCATGTGACTTGCTCATGGGTGTCGTTAGCAAAGCGTGCTACTGAACCGATTAAAAATCAGTTTTAGAAGGATTATAAATATAATGCAACATTTGTGGTCCTGGAACAGAACCCTGAGGGACCCCACAGAACATACAATAAGTATCAGGATTCAAACCAGTATCTCTTTGAGCTGGGATTGTTGGCAACTTGTTTGCAAATGGCATTTGTGAAACTTTAGAGCCTGGCATTCCTGTGGGCAACAGTTTTTCAACTAAATTGTTTTGGCAAACCAGTTTATTTAAATCTGAATCACAGCAAAGTTATTCTCTAGTAGATATTCAGAAAAATAAATTAAGTTCAAATACCAACTTTAAGCACCTAATCCTGGAGGCAGCAGGAGGCTCGAACAGAGGCGTCCATGCCTGGTTCAGGGCGACTATCCTGCGTGTTTGGATGGCTTTTAACTTCAAAACATCTGATCTGAATGTTATTAACCCCACTGCTTTTCACGAGGAGCATCAATGGTTTATTATGATTCCAAAATCTCAAGAGATTATACATATGAAGCTGACCAGATAGTCCAACAATCCACAGAACTCTAAAAGAATGCTGCCTTCGTCTTAGGATGGACTGAAGCAGTTTTAGAAGAGCTAAACATTTCAGGTTTAGTGTTCGGCTGGGAACGACAGCTGTGTTTGAGCAGGTTCGTACCCTCGGCCAGTTCACATCCTGAGCTAATCGGGTTCATGTTCCAAAGGGTTTGCATGAAGGAGGCGTCCACCATCAGATCTCCGCTCGCGTAGGACAGATGCTGAGGAAAGAGAAGACAGAGGGACACCGAGTTTAGCACCACGCAGTTTATATGTGAACAGGAAGGGCGGAGCACAGGGAGCCTCACCAGGTATCTCTCAGACGACACGCTGACAAGAATGAGGTCATCACCCACCCTGACCTTTTCACCTTCTGACCTCTGCTTCGAGGCTGGATGAATGGTCCACCAACATGCCTCACCTGCAGGACGGACAGAAGCAAACAGCTGTTTGTAGCTCCCTTCCCCACGTACTGCTCAACAACCGTTGTTTTATTTGTGTTGAAGTTTGGCATGCAAAGAGGCGGGTGACATGCATTCTTTAAAAGAATGCTAGTTTATTTTGATTTTGTTCATTTTTATAGCAATAAGGAAATGCTGCAGCATTAGTGACAATATAATATTAATAATAACAATAATAAAAATAATAATTATTATTATTAATAATAATAATATAATAAAAAAATAACTGCCTAAAAAGAATGAGTTAAAAGCTGAAATTATCAAAAGGTTAATCAAAATTCCAAAAGTACAAAAATGTAAAATAAGTGTAGCAAAAAACAGAAAGTAGCAAAAGGCCAGCTAAACATTAATAGTACAAAAAAAACTGCTAAAAGAAGCAGAACAGTGGTTAAAGCTACTAGTAGCAAAAGAAGACAAAAATAAAGACAGTGTGTTGAAGCAGATTATAAAGAGAACAACATTTGTGTTGTGGGGGACGGACGGACAGAGACACGGCCTGAGCTGCGCAGCACTTATACTGACAGATTTGGGGAGTGGGGGCAGTTTTGCACCAACACTTTTGGAGCAGGGCAGATGAGAGAGACAAACATCTGAGCCGCACGTTGCCTGTACAGACAGTTTGGGGTTTTTATTGGGTGGGGGAGGGTGAGACAGACAAACGTGAGCCGTGCGCTGTTTGTCAGCGTGAGTGTTCAGCATGAGGGAAGAGGATGCTTTTAGGTTTTTAGCTAGTGCACCTGCATCGCAAGCTGCTAGTTTAGCGTTACGTCAGTGCCGACAGGTGATTGGGGGGTCGGTTCTGTTGACGAGGCGGGGCGCCCCGCCTATATAATGGTAGGGGAAACACTGCAAACAGCTAAAATAGCTTAAAATATGCTAGAGTAGTTAGATGGCTAACAATACCTAAGAAAAACAACTACCGGTAAGCTGACTCAGCATTTATACAATAAAAAATATGTGAAAGATCTTGCTAAGAGCAACAGATAAATTAATAAGTGTTACAAAACATTTAAATTTAGACAAAAATGAGTGTTTAACATGGTTTGAGTTTACCTATGGAATCTTCCTGTAAGCCCACGTCGAAGGCCAGCTTGTCGGTGAGGGATCGAGACGTAGTCAAACAGCTCAGGTACTGTGGGGGCATTGTTCATCCACGACAAATGTAAAGAAAAACTCTGCCTTTAAATGCAGACAACATTTACTCTACGGGTTAAGATGTTTGAAGCCAGTCTCACCATGCCCGAGTGGTGGTGTCTCAGAAGGATGGCATGGCCGTACAGTAAGGTGCGATGGCCTCCACCTTGAGACGACTGGAGGGGAAAAAAGTAAATGTCAGGTTTTAACAAGCGGCATTAACTTTTATAAACAATAAATATATAACCAGTTCTTATACAACCTCAATTTGAAGGAATAATTTAATTTAGACAAGACCAGCAAGTTTATGGCAAGTCCAAACAAAACCATCTAACGGCTAGTCTGAACAAAACAAGCTAGTCCAAACAAAACAAGCTAACTGCTAGTCCAAACAAAACGTTGGTTACATATTGTAACCCCAGATTCTATGAGTAATTAGCGTAGCCCTTTAGCTCCGCTTATTGGATATCTCTCCCGCAAGTCAGCGCCCTACTGACCTGACGCGCGGGAGAGATATCCAATAAGCGGAGCTAAAGGGCGGAGCTAATTACGAAGATAGAACAAGCTAACTGCTAGTCCAAACAAAACCATCTAACGGCTAGTCTGAACAAAACAAGCTAACTGCTAGTCCAAACAAAACAAGCTAATGGCTAGCCCAAACAAAACAAGCTAACTGTTAGCCCAAACACAACAAGCTAACTGCTAGCCCAAACACAACAA
>JBBPBX010001041.1:0-25314 GCA_038048925.1 Garcialebias charrua | reverse complement strand
GAACAAAACAAGCTAACTGCTAGTCCGAACAAAACAAGCTAACTGCTAGTCCAAACAAAACAAGCTAACTGCTAGTCCAAACAAAACATTGGTTACGTATTGTAACCCAAGATTCTATGAGTAATTAGCGTAGCCCTTTAGCTCCGCTTATTGGATATCTCTCCCGCACGTCAGCGCCCTACTGACCTGACGCGCGGGAGAGATATCCAATAAGCAGAGCTAAAGGGCGGAGCTAATTACGAAGATAGAACAAGCTAACTGCTAGTCCAAACGAAACCATCTAGTCCGAACAAAACAACCTAACTGCTAGTCCAAACAAAACAAGCTAACTGCTAGTCCAATCAAAACAAGCTAATGGCTAGCCCAAACAAAACAAGCTAACTGTTAGCCCAAACTTGACTATGTAAGGCAAAACTGATATTGATGTTAAGCTTTATAAAACAGACTTTATATGGATCGCTCTAAGACTTTAGAGATTAGCATTGTTTTAAGACACTTTGACCACAGCTGGGTTTGGACTAGCCATTAGCTCGTCAGTCTTGTCAAAGTATTTTTACAACCTGAACCTGTTCAAAGAGCCATCTACAACAGGTAAGATAGTCACAATCTTATTTATTGTCTGTACTTTATATGTGGTCTGTTTAAAACGAGTCCTCGTGTCTCAATGAGACTAACCTGTATAAATAAAGGTTGAATGAAAAAAAAAATCATAAATCAAACTTTAAAATGTTCAAAACTTCACTTGAAATATGTTTACAGAATAAAGAAACAGAAAAAAAAAACAGAATACCACATAAAAGTTTTCATCAAGATTATTTTCACAGAGAAAAATCTCAAATGTGTGATTGATGAAACATTAAGCGTCATACCTTTTCTCAACATCCATTAAGAGTACAACAAGAAAAAGAATGACAATCATTACAGTGGCAGCTGATGATGGATCAACTCAAACAAACAGGAAGTCAAGAGTAAAGCTTTCCGTGTCTCTTTAATCTGCTGTGATGATTCAAGGGTCAGGTATGTCAAGTGGCTTCATGATACAGTTAACTCTGCATTAACACCTGTTGAGTTGGGACAGGTGGTTTTGATCAGGGGGATTTCCCATGTGCTTGTGTATTAAGAGGGGAGATTCAGGAGCAGGTGTTTAGTTTCTCCAGAGCTGGCTGCCTGTCAGGCTATTCCAATCCTGTTTATCATTAGGAACATCGACGAGTGAGCTCGCTGCCACGTTTAATTAAAGAAATGCACAACACAGGATGAACGCTTTTACCTGAATCTCTTCTGTGTGGATACTTTTCTCAGCTTTAGTAAATTTTCATTACTGGAGGCTGTGGGAATTGGAGAAGCCAACTACAGCACCCCCATGGGGCTGACAAGAAATAATGTGTCAAAAATAAAGGAATGAATGAAAATGGAATAAAACTGTACATTCAAAAATACATCTAGTCCTTAGTGTTGTGCAAGTTTTTTAATCAATTCTATTTTTTTTTTACAATGACTAATTAATGGGGTGTAGTACAGTCCCTATTCGTTCCCATGGTTTTATTCATACTCATAATTAACTGAAAATCAAAGTTCTCCTCTAAATACAGGTAGTCCTCGACTTACGACGTTTCAGGGTTACGTCACACATCTCATTCAAAAAAATTATTATTATTATTTTTTTCTTATTTTATGTGTTTAAATGTTCTTGATTTTATGTGTAAAACACTTTGTTGCAGCTGTGGTTGTTTTAAATGGCTTTATAAATAAAGTATTATTATTATTATTATGAAGCCAATTTACGCAGTTTCTGGCAGTTTTCGGTTAGCTTCGGTTAGCTCCGGCTTCGACAGACGGCTTTGGATGGACCAGAGGTTGCTTCGCTTGGATACATGAGCTGGAAACGCTTGGTCAACTCTGTGGACGTCTCAGGCGGAGGAACAGCTTTGCAGCCTCGGATGTTGCTGGAACACCGAGCTAACATGCTAACACGCGGAGGGACGGCTTCGCGGCCTCAGATGTTGCTGGGACACAGAGCTAACATGCTAACACACGGAGGGACGGCTTTGCGGCCTCAGATGTTGCTGGAACACCGAGCTAACATGCTAACACGCGGAGAGATGGCTTTGAGGCCTCGGATGTTGCTGGAACACCGAGCTAACATGCTAACACACGGAGGGACGGCTTCGCGGCCTCAGATGTTGCTAGAACACCGAGCTAACATGCTAATACGCGGAGGGATGGCTTCGAGGCCTCGGATGTTGGTGGGACACCGAGATAACATGCTAACACGCGGAGGGACGGCTTCGCAGCCTCGGATGTTGCTAGAACACCGAGCTAACATGCTAACAGGCGGAGGAACGGCTTCACCAGCATACCAGTAGGCCATTAACTCTTTTTTCCCTTCATTATGGCTCCTAAATGTATGTTTTTTTTTTATAAATATGTAGGGTACTGTGTTAAGTGCTTGGTAAAAATACAGTACTGTACGTTTGATGTGCTGTTTGGATGTATTTTCCGACCTACGACGATTTTCGAGTTACGAACGGGCTTAGGAACGGAACTGCGTCGTAACTCAGGGACCACCTGTATAGTGCTTCAAGAGATAACATCTCATCACTTTAATTTACGGTTCGTAACATTCCAAGGATCCAGTTCATTGGACCAATGAATGGAGGTCTGTGTAATTAGACCACATTTTTCATGCTTTTCTAAAGAATGCTGGTGATTGTGAACAAACGGTGCCAATAAATAATCCTTTTCTTGGTTGGCTTTGATTTTTCGGCACCTCGAAGCTTTGGACGAATGCTGTGGTGGTATTAATTTAAGTAAATGTTTTTTTTAAATGATGTAGATGTTATTTTGTTTTCTCCAAAAAAGGGGAGGAGCTTTGCACATAAGTTGAACCTGGAGGTGCTGTTCCACTCTGGTGTTAGACGTCCTCTTCCTTCATGACCAAGCAGTAGATTTGCTGTTTCCCTACAGGAATGATCTTCCTCTCTGTGTGCAGACGGACTTCAGTAGCCAGAATAAAGTTCCCAGCAATCGCCCAGCTGTGCCTCTGATTGGCTCCTTCTGCTTCACTTTTAATCATGATTCTTTGAGTCACCTGATCCCCTATATGTGACCTGATCAGAGGCAAAGTAAAGTGAGCCATGACTTCCTGTTTTCAACCAATGTCTTATGGGTAATGCAGTTTTTTAAGGCTCGACTGTAGCTTAAAGTTGGTGATGCTGAGCACCAGAACTGGCTCATTTCAAGCACTGTTTAAAAGCTGTTTTTTTTTTTTACAGCTACAGTAACATTTGTTTACCTAAAGTCACATTTAGAAGTTTAAAGTCACGTTTTGTAAAAACCTGTCAGGAATAAGAAGTGGAACACCAAACAAAACACTGAGCAAATAAAAAAATGGGCTGTTGATATTTCTGAACGAGATGAAAAAAACAATGGGTTGTATTTACCGTATTAGCAAAAATAATTTACCAAATAAAATTCCTGTAATGTTACCAGCTTAATATTAAATGTTCAGAATATTAAGCTACAGATAACTGACTTGCGTAAAAATAAAAAAACACCTCAGTAACTAAAATTCACACAAAGATGAAGGAGACGACCACGGACAGCCAAGAAGACCAAACAACACAACAACTTCAGGAAACAGGAACAGGACAGGCGCCACAGGAAGTAAAAGACAAGACGTACCCATTGGTCCAAATCGACCGCCTGCTTGGCAGGAAGCAAAAACAGGAGGGGCATGTCAGATATGAAGAATTAAAAACATGAAAATAGAGCTAAGTTACTAAAAGGTTACGAGACGAGCTGCACAATAAAATAAAAGGCCAAATTACCCCAAAAAGTGTGCTCGTTTTTTAGTTTTCCTTCGATTTTAAAACCTTTAAAGATGCAGACACAACTAAGTGCCTTGTTTTAAAAAGTGGCCAACATAGTCAAAAATAAATGAATTAGTGGATCAATCTGCGTACATCTACTTTAGTTTGGTGGATTTCTGGAGGAGCATGAAATAATTGATCTGTATCTCTTCAAAATAAACACAACCAGAACATTTTCCTTTTGATTCACAACTTTGGTCTTTTTGGCTGAAATACAAATTTAAGGTCCGCACTGAATAGATGTATTAGCAGTTAGCTCATGGCTCTACAGTGCGGGGAGTTAAACGCTGACATTTAAGTAGTTTTTCCAAAGTAGAGACATCATTTCAGAGCATGAATTATTTTGCTCCTCTGTGTTTAAGGTAAAGCTCTTGGAGGGCAGAGTTTAAAGTGTGGGTGACATCATCTTTGAACTTTGCATATAGTGACACAACATAAATTCATTCTACCTTTATTTATACAGGTTAATCCCATTGAGCCTCGGGGACTCATTTACAAGAGAGACCTTCAATATCTTGCATCATTCAACTATGTTCATTTTAGCAAACAAAATGATATATTAATGAAAATTCCTTTCAAAGTGAGTTTAAAATTAAAAAACTTGTTTCTTCACGGGACATCTGACTACATGTGAATGCAACATCTGACTACATGTGAATGCAACATCTGTGACGTAGGAAGGAGAAGCTCAGTCTGCATCTGCATGATAACGCATATTCATTCTCTGCCAGATCGCCTATTTTTTTTTGTATAACTTGAAAAATGCCGTTACGTTGTGTCGCATTTGGGTGTTCTAATATCATCAGTGAACAAGTGAGCCTTTTCACTTTCCCAAAAGATGAAATACTTCGTCAAGTATGGAATAAATAAAGCTGCCCCCCCTCGGAGCTCCCTCGCTTCCTGAAAAGGTAAGACTCAATTAAATACGGGTGCAGACCTAAATTAGAACCTGCTGTTTCTTGTTCATCTAACTTTCTGCTTCCCAAACTGAAGACAAATCGCTCAAATCTTCACTTAGATTGATAAATTTGTTGGTTTATTTCATGTACGCCATGAATATGTAAAAGGGGCGTTCTAAAGACGTTCCCCTTCCTACGTCACAGATGTTGCATTTGCGTGTAGTCGGATGTCCCGTGAAGAAACATGTTTTTTAATTTTAAACTCACTTTGAAAGGAATTTTCATTAATATATCATTTTGTTTGCTAAAACGAACATAGTTGAATGATAAAAGATATATATGTTGTGTCACTATATGCAAAGTTCAAAGATGATGTCACACACTTTAATTCTGACAAGCAGCTGGCGGTGTTCATTTTCTGCATGTTGACATCTCTTTCTAACAAATCGTTGGGCCTGTGGAGGTCACTTCCTGTTTCCTGCAGCTCCTCTCACCTCGGTCATCTCCACGGTGTTGGCCAGCATCTCCACCAGAGCTCGCACCGACAGGGACTGTTCCAGGATGAAGGAGCAGATGGCCAGGTCGGGCGGCACATTCTGCAGGCGAGGCAAACACACTCAGGTGAGGAAGAGGAGCTCAGAGTAAACAGAGGAGTGTGTGTGTGTGTGTGTGGGTCTGACCTGAGCGTTGGACGTGGTTTCCAAGAAGCAGAGCCGGTTCCCGAAGCCCTCGCAGGACAGACACAGTTTGATCTGCTGCTCCTTCAGGACCGAGGCGGTGCACTGCAGAACCACCTGGTCATCCTGCAAAAACACAAACATCTCTTTTACTCAAACGCATCAAACCATCTCTGCTCGTCTGATGTGTATTTTAGCTAAAACAGGCATTTTATTTTAAAAGATTTGCACATTTTTTCCCAAAATAATAATCCTCTTCAGCTCAATTTTGTACAAATGTGTCCATCACGCTTGAAGCACTCTTGTTTTTCTGTCCTTTGTTTAATATTTTCTGCAGTTTACACAATGTGTTTTTTTATTTTTATGTCTATATAAAAGTTGGATTCAAGGTGAATTATTTGAACAACTCAGGAAAATGAATTACATATTTTTCAGACTTTAAGGTGCACTTAAAATCCTTTAATTTTCTCAAAAATCGACAGCAGCGCGCCTGATGTATTCATTCTTGTTGTGCTTACTGACCTCAAACTGATGTTATGTGGTACAAGGGAACAATGTTGAGAGTTATTGTGAATGAGTTGAATAAAGTTTGACTGTTTTGTTTTGCTTAATGCGTCTTATGTATGAAAACAGACTCGTTCATTGATGTTGTGCCTTATAATCCAGTGTGTCTTATAGTCCGAAAAATACGGTATTATTATTATGATAGATTACAAGAACAATTACGGTAATTTGTCAACCCTGAATTCTGATCAAAAATCGGTTCATGCAGGAAACTAACAGTTTTTTTTTTTAACTAAAAAAAAAAACAGAAGAGTCAAAGATGAACAACAGGCCTGAGGTCCAGTTGAGGACAGATCTTATTGTTCCATATTTTCCGAACACTTCACTCTCAGACTGCAGGTTTACTTGTGGTTCCTAGAGTTTCCTAAAGCAGAATGTGAGGAAGATCTTTCAGTTCTCAGGCTCCTCTCTTGTGGAACCAACTTCCAGTTTCTGTCCATGAGGCGGACACATTGTCCATTTTTAAAGACTGGAGGACCATCAGGGTGCTAACGATCCATTGTTAGGCTGATGGTCCTCCTTGTGAGCAGCTGGTTTTGTCTGTCAGCAGCAAACTGGTGGCACCTTAGTTCTGCTGCTATAGGTTTAGACTGCTGGAGGACAAACTGACCACATTTCCTCTCTCTGCTGTCTTTACTTGCTCTACTCTGTGTTTGTAATTATTTCTATCTTCACATGTTTTTTTGTCTTTCCTCCTAGAAAGTTCACCTGGACCTGTCATTCTGTGTGTGTTTCTACTTCCTGTCCTCTCAAACTCAGCCGGTTGAAGCAGATGGACACTCGTCTTGAGCCTGGTTCTGCTGGAGGTTTCTTCCTGTTAAAAGTGAGTTTTTTCTTTCCACTGTCTCCTTTGTGCTTGCTCAGGATGGAAGACTGTGACAAAGTGAAGATTCAACACAATCTGCTGCTTCTTTAGATAGAAAACTTTTACTAATTCTCTTTTTAATGTATGTGAATGTTTCTGTTCAGTGCCCTGAGGCGACTTCTGTTGAGACGTGGAGCTACAGAAATAAACTGAATTGAACTGAGAGACGTTTAACAGGAAGTTAACGTGGGCTTGATACGGACGTCTCATTTAAACCTCAGAGACATTAAAGAAAACTCGTAACAAAAACACCACAAGTCAGTGAATGATTGAATGATTCAGAAACATTCACAAAATAAATATTTAAAAGCCCAAATTGATCCGAACTTGGAGCCCATGATGTTTGAACGTCAGACTGAGATAAAAAAATAAAAAAATCTTTCAGCTACTCCTCCTTCAGGAGTCGCCACAGCGAACTAACTCCCACGAAGACTTGTCGATTGTTTTTACGCCGGATGACACAACCACAGACCACCGAGCTACCACAGCCCTCTGTGTGGAGCAGAGAGCTGCCATGTAGGGCGCCCAGGGGGAGCAGATGGTGGGGGTTAAAGGTCCTGTGACATGATTTTGTAACAATGCAAAAAATTGCACAAAATATATATGTTATATCATTGAACTATGTTCGTCTTTAAAAGAAAAATGTGAAATATATTAAAATTTGCTTTAAAAGTGATTTTAAACTTCGCGCCGTGTGTCGTCACGGGAAATCCGGGAACTTCCGCATACGTCGTCTGTGACGTAGGGACATGAGAGTCAGCTCGAACGCACATTGAATAACAATGGCGGAGAATATGGGATCCGACGAATTTAGCAATTTAAGTGGAGATTTTAGCGATTTGTCTTCAGTTTGGGAAGCCGAAGTTATTTCAAGTGATGAACAAGAAACAGCTGGTTCTACTTTAGGTCTGCTGCCGTATTTATTTGAGCTTTTACGTTCAGGAAGTGAGCAGGACTCCGAGTTTGCAGCAGCAAGTTTTCGAGGGTGAAGGGATTCAACCAGATCTAAGTCGTCTACAGAGCACTGAAATGGTAATACGTTAATTAATGCATCTAATAATTATTCAACATTAATTTAGTTTTAAAAAAATGAGTCCCTTTTAAATTATCTGTTTTATTTTATATGTTTATTCTAACATACGTTCTGAAAAACATCTTTCTTATTTCCAATGAAACATAAGACATAAGAACCTCTTCATTTTGTCACCGAGGTAATAGATGCTGTTCTTTACATTTAAATACTAAAGCTAATTAACAAATAAACCTTCTGGCTCTGACTCTGTCATGAATACTTGTCAGTTTTAAGACCTGTATCAAAAACGTAAGAGCGTTTTTTAAACAAAACCCCGTTTTTCTGTTTAATATATACAGTATATATAACAGATTGAGTTTAACATAAAATAAACAGTGTTTTATGTTTAAATATCAGTTAATAAGTCTTCCATTATGCCCCCTTGTTTAGGACTGGAGCCAATCTCAGCTGCTTTTGGGTGAAGGCAGGGGACACCCAGGACAGGTCTCCAGTCTGTCCCAGAGACACCCAGGACAGGTCTCCAGTCTGTCCCAGAGACACCCAGGACAGGTCTCCAGTCTGTCCCAGAGACACCCAGGACATATTTCACATTTTTCTTTTAAAAAACGAACATAGTTCAATGATACAACCAACATATACCGTATATATTTTGTGCAATTTTTTGCATTGTTACTAAATCATGTCACATGACCTTTAAGGGCCTTGCTCAAGGGCCCAGAGTGGAGCAAATGAGGGTGGAGGCAGGTGTGTGTGCTTCACCTTTCCCACCCATATTTTACATGTTGTTGGTCCAGGCCCACCTTCTCTAATCTCTGCACCACCACTCCCCATCAGGACAAAGGTAAAAGCAACACATCAGCTCTCGTGGTTTGAACTGGTCGGCTGCCAACAGGTCCGTTCAGTCAGAGGAGACAGCTCCACCGTCACAATGCTAATGTTCAGTGGTCTGAGCCCCTCCCAGCTCGTCGGTCCTCTCAGAGCGGTGTAAATCCAGAGCTAAACACCCTCCTGGGTGAAACCAACACCTGACACTCAGCATTCCCAGCTGCTGGTTCTGCTCAGCCGGGAGAAACCCCGACGCAGGTTCTGCCTCTGAACTCGACCCTTTAATAAAAACAGGAAGGTTCTGACTTTGTGGTCCCGACCCGTTTTCTGCCCTCAGACTCGGCACCAGTCTGTCAGGACTTCTGGTTCTGTTCAGGAGAGCAAACCAGAGTCCCCCTGCCATCATCTGTCCCCCCCACCTCAGCCCTGTCCTCATGTTTGACGTGTCCTCCTCCGAAGACATGAGCACACGCAGCTCGAGTGTTACTAAAACTGGACCGGGTCGAGCAAACGAGACCTTTCCTCCAAAAGGTTCAAACCTTCAGTTTGAGTCGGACAGTAATCTGTGAGAAAAGTAACTCAAGAACTACAGAGGACGTAAAAATATTATCATTATTAAGACGTTTGTCCAGGAATACATTTAGTAAAAGAGCTAACGTTACAGTTTTAGCCTCATTGGGTCAGAGCTAAATCACTTGTTTTACTGAATTACAGTTGAGGTTAGAATGACAAAGAAATGCCTCGTTTCAGCTGATAGAAGAAAGACCTTAAAGCTAAAAGCAGGAAAAAGATAGCTAAATGTAGCACGGGTAGAAGCTCAAGTTGCAAAAGGATAACTAAAAGTCCAAAGAAGCCAAAGGTTATCGAAATGTTAGAAGAAACAAATGGCTGGATACATGTAGCAAAAGGTTAACTAAATGTAGCAAATGCTACTTAAAAGCTAAAAGGGTAACAACGAGCTATGAGCTAACAGTTATGTAAACTAAAGTAACAAAATATCAGCTAAATGTAGAAAAGGGCTAGCTGAATAGCTAAGGGCAAGGTAAAATGTAAATTTGAAAAAAGGGAAACTAAAAGCAAAAAGAAGCAAACAGTTATCTAAAAAAGCAGCAAAGGTTAGCTAAATGCTAACACTAAAAATAGGCAAATGTTTAGATAAATGTAACAAACGATTAGATAAACATAGCAAAAGGCAACTTAAAGGCTAAATTATCAAAATGGTAACTGGAAGCTAAAACGGACAAATGGATATAAAAACCTAAAACGTTAGCTAAAGGCTAAAGTAGCAAAACGGTAGCTAAATGTGTCAAAAGTTATCTTAAAGCTAAAGTAGCAAAACAGTAGCTAAAAGTAGCATATTACTACCTGCAATTAGATAAATGGTAGCTAAAAGCTTAAATAACAAACTGTTAGCTAAAAGTAGAAAAGGGCTAGCTGCAGCGGAAGCT
The DNA here is from genome assembly GCA_038048925.1 of Garcialebias charrua. NCBI lineage: Eukaryota > Metazoa > Chordata > Actinopteri > Cyprinodontiformes > Rivulidae > Garcialebias > Garcialebias charrua. The sequence goes on along the minus strand of JBBPBX010001041.1, from coordinate 15,131 downwards.
TAGCTAAAGTGGAGCAACGTGTGTAGCAAAATGTTAGCTATAGCAAAATGTTAAAGGTAGGGTCTGCGATATTTGAACACTCTGGGACTCTCTGGGACTTAGAAATATTTTCAGCGCAGAAAAGCATTCTGCTCCCTCCCCTCAGAGCCATATATGGCACAGTCCGTGCTTCTGGTGAACTTGGGATCTGCTCCGCCCCCTGCTTCTGTCTGCTCAGAGCCGCTGCGATATTCTGTGTTTATGGTAATGAAACCTTCTAATAAAATAAAATAAAACCATGGAGCGCTAGTCCTACATCACAAAATCCAGCAGAAATCATCAGAGGTTCACGAAGCAACGTTTGGACATGATTTAATTCGCTCGTGACTTCCTCATGTCGCTGCGCTGGTCTGGAATGTCTGGAATGCTCCACCTCCTCCTGTCTCTGCGCTCCGAAGTTCTGTGTTTATATGATAATATAACTGTTTATAAAACCACGAATCACTCATCCAACAACAGAAAATCCAGCAGAAAACAACAGAGGTTCACGAAGCAACGTTTGGACATGATTAATTCGCTCGTGACTTCCTCTTTCTGTCAGCGCTGGTCGGAATGTCTGGAATGGAATGCTCCGCCTCCTCTACATGTCCGCTCGGAGCGCTGCAAAGTTCTGTGATTATATGATAATAAAACCTTTTAATAATATTATAAAACCATGGAGCAGTTGTACAACAACAGAAAATCCAGCAGAAATCAGCAGAGGTTCACGAAGCAACGTTTGGACATGATTAATTCGCTCGTGACTTCCTCATGTCCGTCAGCGTTTCTCATTCCTGTCAGTGAAGGATGAAGCGATCACTTGACTTTTGCAAAAAAACAAAATAAAAGTCCAGCTCTGTGATGAAGAAGGGATATTTAATAAATTTGTGTCACATACAAAACAGTCCTGCATCGCTTTGCAATCCTTTGAATGAGAACGAGCTGCGGCTGGGACAGGTGGGGGCGTGGGTTGGGGCGTGACAAACAACTCTGTTTTTATTGGCTGTCAGTGTCCTGGTCACTCTTGTGTTTTCAGTGTTTTTATAAATGCTGATAGAGAAGCAAGGGGACTATAGTTTTTTTCAGAGATTACTTTGTCTAACATCAGTTTGTCAGTAGATAGTGACTGAGTGAAGAAATATGTTAAAAATATATTGTTTGAAAAGTTACAGACTACATTACAATCTTACACACCCCAGCTTTAACTGCGTGAAGCAAAAAGGTAACAAAGTTAGCAAAAAGGTAAGTAGAAGCTAACATTGAACAAAAGGCGGTCAAAAAGTTACAATTGGTAAAAGATATCTAAAAGCTAAAGTAGCTAAATGCTAGCTAAAAGCAATAAAACAGTACTTATATTTAGAAAAAAGTAGATAAGAGTTTTTTAACTAAACAGAGAACAAAATCTTCCTAAAAATATTTTTTATTTTAACAGTTTAACCAAAAAGCTAAAGTAGCTAAATGCTAGCTAAAAGTAATAAAACAGTACTGTACTGTACTTATATTTAGAAAAAGTACATAAAAGATGAGTTGTTTTTTTTAACTAAACAGAGAAAATCTTCCTAAAAATATTTTTATTTTACCAGTTTAACTCAATGTCCATGAAGCTTATAGCCTCTGTCAGCAGCAGGGTTAACCCTCCTGCTGTCCTGAGGTCAAAGCGATCCCTGAGACCTCGGTTTTAAAACAGGCCTCAGGGTCATTTTGACCCAAAGGTTAAAACAGTTAAGGTCCATCAGAACCTGCACTCAGACCGTGTGAATTGTTTCTGAGCCGGTGAAAATGTGATACAAACCTTAAGGCTTGACTCACACACTGAACTGTTTTACCGGATAATTTGGTAATCTCGTGTGACGGACCCAAACCAAGCCGAACAGCAAGATGCGAGGCTGTCAGCTACCTTCGGCTGAGCAGAGTAAATAAACACACGAGCGTCCCGTCATCGTTTACAACAGAGCCCCATTAGAGGTGGCAGCTGAAGGATCTGAGCGATGTGGCGGTCAGGGTCAGACGAAGAGACAATGTGACAAACACAAAGTGTGCGTGTGTTTGTTGTGTTAACACCGAGGTCATTAAAGCGCCGAGGATTTACAACCAGAAACACACAGCCGAGGTCTTTAAACTGGTTCATTTTACTCCAGAAAGTTGGTGCAACTGATAACATCTGAAGATATTACACCAATTCATTTAAACTAAAAGTTTCTTTAACCGTGAAAATGTCCTTCATGACCAAAACTGCTTCTGAATGAAAATATTAAAATTTAATTGACTAAAATGTTTCGGCGGCTGAGTGGTTAGAGCAGTCTCCCTTGAATGCGAGAGTTGGGGGTTCGATTTCGCCAGCAGTCACATGCCGAAGTGTCCCTGGGCAAGACACTGAACCCCTCGTAGCCTCAGATGTGTGTCCAGCAGTGTGTGAATGTGATAAAGTTCTGATTATTCTTTGTATAGATAAAGTAGATGCTGTATGAATGGGTGAATGAGGCACAGATTGTAAGCTTTGAGTGTCTTGATAAGATAGAGGTGCTGTACAGTCCATTTAAAAATTATTGCCCCTTCAGGGCCTTTAGTTTTGCAAAACTTCATAATTCAGATTCTTTAAGTCAACAAAACCACAAGACAAAAAATTAAACTAATTCATCAAATAGCCAGTGGTGAAGCTTTGATGGAGCCAGCTCAAAGCCTCTGTCCTCCATAAAGGCATTTAAATTTGTTTTGTTTAATTTACTTTCCTGACTTCTGACCTTCTTTTGCCTGAGAATCCAGACTTTTATCTGAGAACTCTCAAAGTTGGAATTCTGACATTTTCTAATAATTTTGAAATTAAAGTCAGAATAAAATTTAAAAAGTCAGATTTCAGAGAAAAAAACTGCACCATGGCTCTGATCTTTTTCTATATGATTCTCTTTTTTCTTTTAAACAACAACAACAACAACAACAACAACAACAACAACAACCTGCTTGCATTAAGACTTGTAGTGGGAGCGTGGTAAGATATCGGCTTTCGAACACACAAAACTTTGGCTGAAGCAGGAAGTAACATTTTAGCGTTCATTCAGCTCAGCTAAAGTCTAATGCTCAAAAAATTTATGACTCAAATCTTATTTATCTCCAGTCCGTGATAAAATGAAGAACAGGTGAAGTTGTTTTAATGGGAAATGGGAACAGGTCAAGGTGTCTCGATGGGAAAAGGCCATGATGTCTTGATGGGAACAGGTTCAAGTGTCTCGATGGGGACAGGGAACCAGAGCCATATAAAGTGAGAGTTCCGACACCCTTTGAACTCGCCGACAGGCGGTCAATCGTTCCAAACTACGGCTATGGAAACCTTGTGGAGCTGCGCCCTCTGGCGGCGACGGAGCGCTACTGCAGGCAGAGTCAGACCGTAACCAGAGCCATGGAACAAATCGCCCCCTCCATGACCCACGTGACTTCCGCATTCCATTCTTACAATGGAACTCTATGGAAGTGTCGCAACTCTCACTTTATATGGCTCTGCAGGGAACAGGTTAAGGTTTCTTGATGGTAACAGCTCAAGGTGTCTCTATGGGAACAGGTCATGATGTCTTGATGGGAACTGGTGAAAGTGTCTCAATGAGGACAGTCAAGGTGTCTTGATGTTAACAGGGAACAGGTGAAAGTTTCTTGATGGTAACAGGGAACACGTCAAGGTTTTTTGATGGTAACAGGGAACAGGTCAAGGTGTCTTGATGTTAACAGGTAACAGGTGAAGGTTTCTTGATGGTAACAGGGAACAGGTCAAGGTTTCTCGATGGGAACAGGTCATGATGTCTTGATGTTAACAGGGAACAGGTCAAGGTGTCTTGATGTTAACAGGGAACAGGTGAAGGTTTCTTGATGGTAACAGGGAACAGGTCAAGGTTTCTTGATGGTAACAGGGAACAGGTAAAGGTTTATTGATGGTAACAGGAAACAGGTGAATGTTTCTTGATGGGAACAGGTGTCTTGATGTTAACAGGGAACAGGTCAAGGTTTCTTGATGGTAACAGGGAACAGGTGAAAGTTTCTTGATGGTAACAGGGAACAGGCCAAGATTTCTTGATGGTAACAGGGAACAGGTCAAGGTGTCTTGATGTTAACAGAGAACAGGTGAAGGTTTCTTGATGGTAACAGGGAACAGCTCAGGTTTCTCAATGGGAACAGGTCATGATGTCTTGATGTTAACAGGGAACAGGTCAAGGTGTCTTGATGTTAACAGGGAACAGGTGAATGTTTATTGATGGTAACAGGGAACAGGTGAAGGTTTCTTGATGGTAACAGGGAACAGGTGAAGGTTTCTTGATGGTAACAGCTCAAGGTGTCTCTATGGGAACAGGTCATGATGTGAACTAGTGAAAGTGTCTCAATGAGGACAGTCAAGGTGTCTTGATGTTAGCAAGGAACAGGTGAAAGTTTCTTGATGGTAACAGGGAACACGTCAAGGTTTCTTGATGGTAACAGGGAACAGGTCAAGGTGTCTTTATGTTAACAGGTAACAGGTAAAGGTTTATTGATGGTAACAGGGAACAGGTCAAGGTTTCTCAATGGGAACAGGTCATGATGTCTTGATGTTAACAGGGAACAGGTCAAGTGTTAACAGGGAACAGGTGAAGGTTTCTTGAGGGTAACAGGGAACAGGTGAAGGTTTCTTGATGGTAACAGGGAACATGTGTCTTGATGTTAACAGGGAACAGGTCAAGGTTTCTTGATGGTAACAGGGAACAGGTCAAGGTTTATTGATGGTAACAGGGAACAGGTGAAAGTTTCTTGATGGTAACAGGGAACAGGTCAAGGTTTCTTGATGGTAACAGGGAACAGGTCAAGGTGTCTTGATGTTAACAGGGAACAGGTGAAGGTTTCTTGATGGTAACAGGGAACAGCTCAAGGTTTCTCGATGGGAACAGGTCATGATGTCTTGATGTTAACAGGGAACAGGTCAAGGTGTCTTGATGTTAACAGGGAACAGGTGAAGGTGTCTTGATGTTAACAGGGAACATGTGAATGTTTCTTGATGGTAACAGAGAACAGGTGAAGGTTTCTTGATGGTAACAGGGAACAGGTGAAGGTTTCTTGATGGTAACAGCTAAAGGTGTCTCTATGGGAACAGGTCATGATGTCTTGATGGGAACTGGTGAAAGTGTCTCAATGAGGACAGTCAATGTGTCTTGATGTTAATAGGGAACAGGTGAAAGTTTCTTGATGGTAACAGGGAACACGTCAAGGTTTCTTGATGGTAACAGAGAACAGGTCAAGGTGTATTGATGTTAACAGGTAACAGGTGAAGGTTTCTTGATGGTAACAGGGAACAGGTCAAGGTTTCTTGATGGGAACAGGTCATGATGTCTTGATGTTAACAGGGAACAGGTCAATGTGTCTTGATGTTAACAGGGAACAGGTGAAGGTTTCTTGATAGTAACAGGGAACAGGTGAAGGTTTCTTGATGGTAACAGGGAACAGGTAAAGGTTTATTGATGGTAACAGGGAACAGGTGAATGTTTCTTGATGGTAACAGGGAACAGCTCAAGGTGTCTCGATGGGAACAGGTCATGATGTCTTGATGTTAACAGGGAACAGGTCAAGGTGTCTTGATGTTAACAGGGAACAGGTGAAGGTTTCTTGATGGTAACAGGGAACAGGTGAATGTTTCTTGATAGGGAAGAGGTCATGATGTCTTGATGTGAACAGGTGAAAGTGTCTCGATGGGGACAGGTCAAGGTGTCTTGATGGGGACGGGGAACAGGTCAAGGTGTCTCAATGGTAACAGAACAGGTTTAAGTGGGCACGGCAGAACAGAGGAGCAGAAACTGGCAGTGGGAAAGTACCAGGAAGTGAACTGGTGGTACCAAGAAACAAAAAATAAATGTAATAACCCAAAACAAATAAACTCAACACAAATTACTACCAAAAGAATAACCAACAAAACTCAGAGAATGGCATGTTCCTGATGATCTGTTTAGTTTTTTAAGTCAATAATTATTTACTTAAACTGGTTTTTTTATAAACTTAAGACTGAAGAGTCCCACCAGCTCATAAATCAATGCGTTTAAATCAAACCAGTAAAATGTTGTGTCTGTGAGGCTCCAGGTTTGTGCAGGATGTTCTGGTCCTGGGCCACACGAGGCATCGAGTCTGTCTCTGCAGACAGGAGGAGGAGACAAACTGCTGATGAGGCAGAATCCTGACGGGGACTCCCCTCTGGAAACAACCCGGATCAGAACCAGCAGAATCAGCGAAGTCCTCTGACGTCACCGGGGTTCTCTGCTGTTTGCTCAGAGAGCGTGGGCTCAGCTGGAGGAGTGCCCGTCACCCGCTGCGTCACACACCAAGCTTTAAAACAACCTCCACAGTGAGAGGCCAACAACTCTCAGCTACTACCACTCCAAACGTTAGCTCTGCGTCTGTAAAAATGACCGAGATGTCACTGAATTGATGATGATGTTGAATCGAGTAGATGTACGACCAACAAACACTTCCCGATGGCGTCGTTAACGTGGGCCCAGTGGTTTAGGAGATATTTTGCTAACAAACTTAGTCAGTTACTGTACAGGTACATGACTGCCTGCATTTCACCGCAGCAAATGATCCATTTAATCATAATAAAAACATATTTAATTATTTTTAATAGATTTTACTACTTTAGATGGAGAAACTAACAGATTAGTGAAGTAAACTCACAAAAACAATGATTTTATTTTTATTTTGTGTTACTTTGTTCACTTTAAACTAAAAACGGATTAATTAAAGAGGAACTCAACCGAAAATTAACTTTTTTTTGCTGATAAACTCCCTAGAATGTGTTTAAAATGTTTCATAGCACTATGTCTGTGTTAATTTTCATGTAATTGTTCGTATTTGTTTAAATCGGCAATATTTGGTCTAAAAACGTGTTTACGGTAGCCCTATGGGTTGAACAGAGGAATTGCACCTTAATTTACTTGTTGGTCTAGGATTCGCAAAGTGACGTGTTTTCGCAAGCTTTCGTCACAAACGTGGTTCGAGCAGAGCCAATCCCCTGCAGAGATGAGACGGTCCTCACTGCAGTTCATACCTTGTATGGAAGTGCTACATTTCACTCCTGAAAAGCTCTGCAACAAAGCATATTACATGTATAGTTTTCGGAATGGCACTAGTTATTTGTGTATTTTAACTTATTTATATTAAGAATATTTTTCACTTCATCGAAACTATCTGGTTGTATTTGTTTTAATAGTGTGCGATAGAGGAGCAATGCATGAATGCCTGGTTGGGTCAGTGGTGTACGATCTGGGTTGAGATCCGGGAGACCCGGGTTCGATCCCCGGTCACGGAGAACTTTGTAGTATTATTTTCATTTTTTTTAAGCCTTTTGTTTTGGATAGGTCACGTGGAATAGATAAATACATCTACATGTTAATTCTTTGTTGTTGCTTGGTTTATGTTGTTTGCTAGAGTTTTAGTTTGTTTTAGGTTGTTGCTGGAGGAGGCATGAAGGTAGCACAACCCCTCACCTCCTCGTCTCCTTGTCTCTCGACACACCCATTTTGAGGGAGATTTTGAATCTGCTTCGGGGGCGGGTTACAGTTTCACAGTGTATTGAGGCCCTCTTTTTAAAAAATATATAAAAATGAACATTTTCTAAACTATGTTTGGGCCTCCCCCTATTAAATAAATATATAATTAATAACGCATTTATTTGTATAAAATACAACCAATAAATAAATGTAACATACAACTCGTTTCTATTCAGTTTAATCAGTTTCTAAATAAGAACAAAGTCTTTGAGGTCTTTCAGTCTGGTTTCAAGCAGCTCCACAGCACAGAAACAGCTTTGGTTAAGGTTCTCAATGTGTGAGGATTCTGACACAATGATTGTATCAAATGATTCTGGTCAGTTTGTGGTACTTGTACTCCTTGACCTTACCGCTGCTTTTGATACCGTCGACCACAGTATCCTCTTATCACGGCTCAAACACTGGGTCGGGATCACAGGTGCTGCATTGGACTGGTTCCGCTCATACCTCACCGACAGAAGTTTTTGTGTTAAGGTCGGAAACAATGTATCCACTTCAATGTCTCTTTCCTGCGGGGTCCCACAGGGCTCTATTCTCGGTCCACTTCTCTTCACGCTCTACATGCTCCCGCTGGGGACCATCCTAAGAAAACATGGTATTTCGTTCCATTGTTACGCGGATTATTGCCAGATCTACCTGCCACTGGAACCAGCTAATGCAGGCTCCCTCCACCCTCTCCTAAAATGTCTGGACGACATTAAGACATGGATGGCTTCAAACTTCCTAAGTTTTAATGACCAGAAGACTGAAGTCATTATCTTTAGCCCTAGCTCAGCTGCCGCCTCTGATCAAATAAACGTGGACTCCCTCCAGCCCTATCTCAAACATTCTGTAAAAAATCTTGGGATGGTTTTTGACTCGGACTTTAAGTTCGATAAACAAATCAGCTCCGTCCTGCAGAAAAGTTTCTTCCAGCTGCGGCAGGTAGCTAACTAGCTCAAGCTGGTGATGTCCAGACCGGACCTTGAGACACTAGTCCATGCATTCATCACAACCCGCCTGGATTATTGTAATGCACTGTATGCTGGGATCAGTCAGGCCTCCTTCTCACGCCTTCAGCTCGTGCAAAATGCAGCAGCTCGGCTTTTAACCGGTACACGTAGGTCAGAGCACATTACACCTGTTCTGTCCTCCCTTCACTGGCTCCCCGTGCGAACTAGAGTCGACTTTAACATTCTGCTGTTGACCTACAAATGCCTAAATGGCCTCGCTCCCCTCTACCTCTCCGAGCTGCTGGAACCATATGTTCCATCGCGGGCCCTGAGATCATCCAATCAGATGCTTTTGGCGGTTCCAAAAACACGACTGAAGCTCCGAGGAGATCGGCGTTTTCAGTCATCGGCCCCAAACTCTGGAACAACCTGCCCCCAAACATTAGACAGGCTCCTCCCTTCACATGTTCAAATCCCTGCTAAAACCCATCTCTTCTCTCTGGTGTTTCATACTGTGTGAACTGACTTAGTGTATATATTTTATCCTGTGTTTTCATTTTAATACTGTTCTTATATATTTTTGTTATATTTTTACTGCTGTTAATTTCATAGTTTTACCATTAGTGTGTGTTACGGTTTCTGTAATTTTTTTAATCTCTTTGATGTTGTTTGTGAAGCACCTTGATAACAGTTTATCTGTTGTAACTGTGCGCTAGAAATAAAGATGACTTGACTTGACTATTTAATCTTAACTTATTTAACTTTTTACTTAAAAACTTAATTTACTCTTTATATAAATCTTTGAGCAGAATTTGCTCCCAGTTATTTTAAACCTCTGTTTGTTGTTTGTTATACTAAAACTGTACTTAACAACAACAATAAACTGAAAATTAAACTAAATGACTTTAATTTCCACGCTCAAAGTCGCCCTCGGCTGTTGTGAAACCACATTAAATGACTTTTGGAGCTGAAAATTAAAAAACTAAGAAACGCAGCTCAGGCCCTGCAGCTGATCCTTCTTGTCCACGAGGTTTTCTGCGTTCGTTTATTAAACCTGTGCCCTCCTCGCTCCCCTCGGCTCCTATTTTAGCTGCGAGCAGCTGTCACTATCACGTTCTGCTGACCAGCAGATACTCCGAGGGCTCAGATGATGAACAGAACCAACTCAGCTTCACGGCAAAGATGGTGGAAACAAAAAGACAGACCCTGAGAGGGAAACTAAAGGAAAATGAAGTTTCAGAAAAAAAGGAAGAAAAAATAAACAATATATGAAAAACGTATGAGCTGATTTCCTCTGAGTCTGTGAGCTGCACCAGACGCTTCTTTTTTCTTCTTGTTTCGGCTGCTCCTTCTTCAGGGGTTGCCACGGGGAACTAACTCACACGAAAACTTGTCTATTGTTTTTACGCCGGATGCCCTTCCTGACACAACCACCGAGCTACCACAGCCCTCTGAGTGGAGCAGATGGTGCTTTGCTCAAGGGTCCAGAGTGGGGCAAATAAGGGTGGAAACAGGTGCTCGTGTTTCACCTTTCCCACCCACATTTTGATGTTGTCGATCCTGGGAGTTGAACTAGCAACCTTCCGACCACAGGCCTACCGTCTCTAACCTCTGCACCACCAATCTAAACAATATATTTTAGGTTAAAATCTAATAAAGTGTTTAATTTTCAGGGAGTATTTTCTGATTCTCAATTAAGCTGGTATGAACATAAAAAAACACCAAACTTTAAACAAACAAACACATTTTAAACTAAACAAATAAACACCAATCAAAACAAACAAAGGTTAAAAATAAACAAACACCAAACTTCAAAACAAACTTTGAACTTTAACCAAAACAAACATCAAACCCTAAACAAAATAAACATCAAACGCTAAACCAAAACAAAACAAAAAAATTGGCTGTTTGTATTCTAGTGCTACATTTAGCTATTAGCTCATTATTATATGTTAGCTTTTAGCTGTTGTTCTGCTACTTCTAAGTTTTAGCTATAATTGTTTTACTTTTAACCTTTAGCTAACGTTCTGTTTTTAGCTACATTTTGTTTTCTTTCGTTTTTTTTTTATTTGCGACTTTTAGCATTTAGCTAAGAGTTTACTATCTTTAGTTTTAAGTTGTAATTCTGCTTGTTTTAGCTTGTAGCTACTGTTCAAGTCTCTACAGAATTCTAGTGCTACATTTAGCAATTAGCTCATTATTCTATGTTAGCTTTTAGCTGCTGTTCTGCTACTTCTAGGTTTTAGCTATAATTGTTCTACTTTTAACCTTTAGCTAACGTTCTGTTTTTAACTACATTTTGTTTTCTTTCGTTTTTTTATTTATTTGCGACTTTTAGCATTTAGCTAAGAGTTTACTATCTTTAGTTTTAAGTTGTAATTCTGCTTGTTTTAGCTTGTAGCTACTGTTCAAGTCTCTACAGAATTCTAGTGCTACATTTAGCAATTAGCTCATTATTCTATGTTAGCTTTTAGCTGCTGTTCTGCTACTTCTAGGTTTTAGCTATAATTGTTCTACTTTTAACCTTTAGCTAACGTTCTGTTTTTAACTACATTTTGTTTTCTTTCGTTTTTTTATTTATTTGCGACTTTTAGCATTTAGCTAAGAGTTTACTATCTTTAGTTTTAAGTTGTAATTCTGCTCGTTTTAGCTTGTAGCTACTGTTCTGGTAAGTCGCTACAGATTAGCAAATTTTAGCTTTTAGCTACTGTTGAATTTAGCATTCAGGTACTAATGTGCTAAATTTAGCTTTTAGCAACTATTTTACCCCTTTTCGCTTCCATTTTGTTCCTTTTAGCTTCTGCTTTTCTTGTTTTAACGTCAAAATCTTAGTTTCAGCTTATTAAGCAAATTTCATCAAAGTTGTTCAGCAAACTTTAACAGAAATCTTTACAGTAAAAAACATTTTTTATTATTTTATTTTTACTTCTGAACCAGACTGGGTTTTGTTTGTTTTATTGAACCAGTTTGTAACAACGTGAGCTAAAATAATCTTAATAAAAATTACTGTGCAGAACAGCAGATGATACTTCACAGCAAAATACTCAAAGTACTAATAATAACAATAATAAAGTACAAAGAGTTACAAATACTTGTACTAATAGTTATGAATACTTGTACTAATAGTTATAAATACTAGTACTAATAGTTATGAATATATGTACCAATAGTTATGAATACTTGAACTACATAATATATATGAATACTTGTACTAATAGTTATGAATACTTGTAATAATAGTTATGAATACTTGAACTAATAGTTATAAATACATAAACTAACAGTTATAAATACTTGTACTAAAAGTTATGAATACTTGTACCAATAGTTATAAATATGGTTATTAATACTTATGAATACTTGTACTAATATTTATGAATAATTGTACTGTTATAAATACTTGTACTAATAGTTATAAATACTTGTACTAATAGTTATAAATACTTGTACAAATAGTTATAAATACTTGTACAAATAGTTATAAATACTTGTACTAATAGTTATAAATACTTGTACTAATAGTTATAAATACTTGTACTAATAGTTATAAATACTTGTACTAATAGTTATAAATACTTGTACTAATAGTTATAAATACTTGTACTAATAGTTATAAATACTTGTACTAATAGTTATAAATACTTGTACTAATAGTTATAAATACTTGTACTAATAGTTATAAATACTTGTACAGTACTAATAGTTATAAATACTTGTACTAATAGTTATAAATACTTGTACTAATAGTTATAAATACTTGTACTAATAGTAATAAATACTTGTACTAATAGTTATAAATACTTGTACTAATAGTTATAAATACTTGTACTAATAGTTATAAATACTTGTAATAATAGTTATAAATACTTGTACAGTACTAATAGTTATAAATACTTGTACAGTACTAATAGTTATAAATACTTGTACAGTACTAATAGTTATAAATACTTGTTATAATAGTTATAAATACTTGTACAGTACTAATAGTTATAAATACTTGTACAGTACTAATAGTTATAAATACTTGTACTGTATTTTGTGTTCTACAGAAGGGCTTTTCCTTCAGATTTTAAAACATCAACAAAAAGTTTCCACAAAAAAAAAACTCTGGCTGCTCAAAATAACAACAAACGGTTCTGACATCATGAGAAAACTTTGGTCCGGTACCGGTCCAAAACAACACATAATGCCCACACAGAAACACACCACGCTTCCCAAAGGATGCTGGGAAGTGGGACACGGCTCCTCCGGTTTCTCCCTCCAGGTCCAGTTCACTTCTAGTGGCTCGCTAAATAAAGAAACCACCGTTATGGACCGGCGCTTGAACACCCGGTGCCTCTGGTGTGACTCACGGCCGTGACGCAGCTGCATCCAACCACTCATTTGTTCATCCATTCAACATACTTACATACAACCATAGATCCAGCCATCCATTCATCCAACCATTCATACATCTATCCATTCATCCAACAATACATCCAACTATACATACATTCAACCACATCCAACTAACCATACATCCAACCATCTATCAATCCATTCAACCATCCAACAACTATGCATCCAACCATATATCTAAACATCCAACCAACCATCCATCCATCTAACCATATATCCATCCATAGATCTAACTATCCAACCATTCAACAACCATACAACCAACCATACATTCAACCATATATCCATCCATACATCTAACTATCCAACCATTCAACAACCATACAACCAACCATACAACCAATCCAACCATACATACATTCAACCTTCCAACCATACATACTGTATATACATCTAACCATCCAGTCATCCAAACTAGCCACCATACTGCCAACCATACATCCAAACATGCATCCAGCCACTCATTCGTTCATCCATCTAACATACATCCATCCAACCATAGATCCAGCCATCCATATATCCAACCAACTATACATACATTCAACTAACCATCCATCCATCCATCCATCCAACATCTATCAATCCATTCAACCATCCAACAACCATGCATCCAACCATATATCTAAACATCCGACCAACCATCCATCCATCTAACCATACATATATCTAACCGTACATTCATTATTTCATCCTCTTGTTCTGGAGTCAGGTCTCAGCAGGATATGACATCAGGACATGTTTTTCCACGGCCACCTCTTCAGAATTTGACCAAAACAACAACTCTGACATTTCTCAACAAAAGATGTTCATAGTTTAAAGCTCTAGCATGAAATGTGGCAGGTGATATACATTCAATAGGTGATATACGTTCAATATGTGATATACGTTCAATAAGTGATATACGTTCAACAGGTGATATACGTTCAATATGTGATATACGTTCAATAAGTGATATACGTTCAACAGGTGATATACGTTCAATATGTGATATACGTTCAATATGTGATATACGTTCAATAAGTGATATACGTTCAGTAGGTGATATACGTTCAATAGGTGATATACGTTCAATAGGTGATATACGTTCAGTGGGTGATATACGTTCAATAGGTGATATACGTTCAATAAGTGATATACGTTCAATAAGTGATATACGTTCAATAGGTGATATACGTTCAATAGGTGATATACGTTCAGTAGGTCAAAGTCAAAGTCAACTTTATTGTCAGAACTGCAATATGTACAGGACATACACAGAATTGAAATTTTGTTTCTCTCAGTCCCTCGGTGCAACAGTAACTATTTAAACATTGAAACACTGAAACATATAATAATAGACATAAGCATAAAATAGTAAAACTGTGACACTGTCCTGAGTTTTTGCATAATGGTATAAGAGTATAAAAATTTACACCAACTCTAAAACTAAAACTAAAACACTAAACATTTAATGAACATAATACTGTCCTGAGTTTTTGCATACTAGTATAAAAAAAGTATAAAAAGTATAACTATAAAATAAACTAAAGGTTCAAGCATTGACATTTGCAAAGTGGCAAAGCAGCATATGAGTTAATGTACACAGTATATGTATGAGGTAGTTGATGTTGTTATAGAGGCAAAAGTGGCATATGCAGTAAGGCACATTGGGCATCCTTAAATAAGGCTGGTCAGAGAATACTGTATATGTATCAGCAGTGGTGTAGATATAAAAGTAGTGGAAATGTAAACAGTAGTAATAAATGTAAGCAGTAGTAATAAATGTAAACAGTATTAATAAATGTAAACATTGAATGTAACCAGTAGTATGACTATAGGCAGTGATGTAATACAAACATTAGTGCAAATATGAGAAGTAGTGCAAACTGAATGAGCACATGACCGAGAGTTTAGTGAATAACCCGTTTGATGACACAGAGTCCAGTGTTAAAATCTTTGTGTTGTGTGGTAATGTGTGAGAAAGTTTTAGTGTTAAGGCAGTTCAAATGGGAGGGGGGGCAGAGCAGGCAGAGTGTTTAGCATCCTGACTGCCTGATGAACAGAGCTGTCTCTCAGTCTGCTGGTTCGAGCCTGGAGACTCCTCAGTCTCCTCCCTGATGGCAGCAGTCTGAAGCAGCTGTGTAGTGGGTGTGTGGGATCACCTGCCATGCAGTGGGCTTTCCGAGTGAGGCGTTTGCTGTGTAAGTCCTGCAGTGAGGGCAAGGAGGTGCCGACGATCTTCTCAGCTGCTCTCACG
>JBBPBX010001040.1:34349-86734 GCA_038048925.1 Garcialebias charrua | reverse complement strand
ACTGTGCTAAAATCTGATGAATAATTTAACAATTAATTTATTTAACCAAAGTAATTAGGCCTATGTTGGAGTACATTTTTTATTCTTCTTTGTAAGATGCTTTTAAACTGAGTTTTACAGCTGGTACATGTTTCGCTCATGAAACAAACCTGATATTTTCTAAAGCCAGTTCGTTCACCTGTTGGACACTTGCCACAACTCCGATCGTTAATTAATAGACGACTCATGATTAGCAGTTTGCCAAACAGCCTTTGATGGTGATGGTTGATGGTTTTATCAAAGCTTTTGAGTCTTTGACGGCAAGTTTATACAAGACAAGCGGTTCGTTTCACTTTATACTTCTTTTATTTTCCAATCATTAATTTTTATTGATATTATAGTTGTTGGGAAGTCTCTGTACCGCCATAAACTTTCTGTTTTTTGGCTCATAACTTCTGATCTGCTCAAGATAATTTAATAAAATTCGGTACGCACGTTCATCATAACTAGGCTGAGTGTTCTGTACTGTATACTTTACGTCAGCCCAGCTACAAGTTCAAGGTCACAAATTAAGGTAGAAGGTTGTTTAAGGTCTCTGCTTCTCTGGACCATTGCTATAGATTGCTGTATTGCTGTATAATAGTTTGTTGACAGGGAAAGTTAACAGATAGCATAGGATATTTGTTAAAACTTTAGTATTAACCATTGAAGTCAGTCCTGTTTGTTAGCAAATATGTCATGAACCAATATGCTGGTGAAGATTCTCAGTCGTCAGTCGTTTTGATGTCATGAACCAATGGACATATTTGAATGATGCTCTAAAAGTAATCATTACATGAACATTTATAGCCTAATAGTTGATGTGAAGTCAGTTTAAGATGGTCGACACAGCGACTGTAGCAAACACAAAAATGGAAAAAAAATAACTCTTTCACAGATATTTTTATTTACCTAAAATTTGATGTGGTAGCAGTCGAGACTGACCCCCAATACATAGGAGAGGAACTTTTAGGAATTAAACACTGGATACCAATTCAATTAAAGCCAGTCCAACTCAAGATGGCTGCCACAGTTAACCGGCTTTGAAAATTAAACAAAAAAAAAAATGGATGCAATTTAGTCATTTTCTCTTACAATTATTTTGTTCTAGAAACTTGATGTGTCTGAGCCTCATTCACAACATGTATTCCTAAGTGGTACTCATTAAACAAGACCTCCGTTTTCATCCTCCACCACTTATTTGTAGTTGGGTCGTGGAGACAACAGGTCCAGGAGAGAAACCCAGACCTCCCTCTTCCTAGTGACGCTCTCCAGCGCCACCTGGGGGACCACAAGGTCGTGCCAGAGAAGATACACAATCCTTCCAGTAGGGGGTGTAAATCACCAGCTTTACCACAATACGATATTATATTGATTTGTTTGTATGACGATATGATTTTTCTCGATATCGCAAAGTCTGTCACAATACGATTTCGATTCTATTCGATTCACAAGTCTGCGATTGATATATTGCGATATCAAATGCCCATCTCATTTACATATAAATACATTTACAAAAACAATTCAAATATGATTTAACCATTTTATTTCTGTTATTACAGGACACCAGGCATTTAAATAAATAAATAAATAAATATTTTTTTTTCTTAATTATTGGGGGGGAAAAAATACCTGTTCAGTATAGTCTCACATTTCTCATGTTTAAGTGCATTTTTTAAACCAGTTAACTTAAAAGTGCCCTGATTATCTTTCAGTTATAAAGAAACAAAAATAGATATTGAACTTACATAACATGGCTGCCATTGTCGTGTTTCTTCTTCAGGTGAACGACCAAATTCGTTGTATTTCCCAAGTATTTGAACTCACACTGGCACCTGTTGCATACGACATGAGTTTTGTCTGTTGAGCCGTCCTTCTGTCGGATCCAGCAGGAGAGTGAAGTTCATTATTTGTGTTTTCTGCCTCGTCTGCCATGTTGCTGAGGTGGCTGCAGAGCGCAGATGCGCACGGAAATGGTGACACAGACCTGCCTTGGGAATTTCAAAATAAAAGGATAATCAATGTTTTAGTTTTGCCACAGTATAATTGAATCATGAATCATTTAATCGATATATTGGTTTAAATCAATGCATTGTTACATCCTTACCTTCCATCGAGTTCTGGGTTTTCCCCGGGGCCTCCTACCAGTTGGACGTGCCTAAAAACCCTTCTAAAGGGAGGCGTCCACATGGCTTCTGAATCAGATATCTGAACCACCTCAACTGACTCCTTTTGATGTGAAGGAGCAGCTCTACTCCAAACTTTTAGATTTTTAAACAAAAATTATGTGGGAGTAGCTTACATACGTAGTTTTTACAAGATCTTCGTTTGAAACTTTTGGTATACAAGACGGCGGACGATATGCATTCCTTCAAGAAATGCATTCATTTATTTTATTTTTTAACACCGAGCTTCTTCTGTTGCCACAAACAGGATATCTGTGATCGTTTCAAGCGGCATCCGAGTCAAAGAGAAACTGGTAAACTATTGAAAAGCAAAGTGGGTGACAGTTTTAGATCCAAGCAAGCCAGGAATACCCAGACAAAAGGCTGACGGCTGTGAATGCAGGCCTGATTGTAAGCATTTGTAAAACAACTACAAAGAACGTTTCTATCTGCCTCTGCTGTGACATGGATTTTATGTCACTGTTCCTTTTGTGGGAGAGAATTATGCTTTGCCTTCTTTAGAAAAAGAAAAGTGTGTGCGACTTTGTGCGTCGGTGTGTCGGGGCACGGCTGAGAATAACCGTTATTAAAACGACAACTGATGTTTTATTCAGATCCACTACTTTTCATTGGGAATCTAATGAAAATGACATGCGTGTGCGTTACACTGGAGCCCAGACGTGGCCCAGACTTAATTAGCCATCTCTTGCTAGATACTGATTGCAAATCCTTGCCTCTTGATAAGCGGATACACAGCTCATCCTCCGTCAACCACACACACACATACACACACAGTCACAATGTGCAAGAAAAGATGTATTCCTGTTGAATGTCTCAACTTTCTTCCTTTTACCGTTTTTTCCGGTGTATAGGTCGCACCTTTTTATGGTTTTTTCAAGGCCTGCGACCTATACTCAGGTGCAACCTATATATGGCTTGTTATCACTTTCGGCGAAACAAATTTTTAAATCCAGCTCATTTCACAATTACGTTCATTTATTAAGGAAAAGTTCAGCTCAGACACATATTTGCTATAATTTTTATCAAACAAATAATTGTTTTTAAGTGTTAATCTTCTTAAAAGCCTTGCTGTGCGCTCCTGTGGCAGACATTTGCAGCAGAGCTAAACGTAGGTGCGACCTATACACCAGTGCGACCTATCTAGGGATTTTTCCAATCTATTGGTGGTAATTGGACAATGCGACCTATACACAGGTGCGACCTATACACCAGAAAATACTGTAAACTCACTTCAGCAAACACGTAAATGGCTATAACTCAGTCATTTTGATCAATATTAAGCTAAATGTTGTTGTGGTAGTAGCTGATAGTCATTCTGTCACTATCAGATCATGCAAGAACACAACATACTGCATACAGCATTATTTTCAATGTTTGACCAAAAATATTTGTGTCTGCAGAATCTCTGATCTCAACCTAAAACTCTTGCATGAAAGGAACGCGTTTCACTTTTTATTCTCTAAAGGTCTCGAGCTCCGAGCTCGTCTTCAGCACATACTGTGTCTGTAGAGGCATTTACATCCAAACAAGACAAAACGGTCAGATTCAGTATTAATTCCACGTCGGAGCCATCTTTTTTTTATTGCCGCCTACATATCAATTCAAGACGGATTCATCAGCCAGAGTAAAGACCTCGACTGTGTGAGAAACAAGGGAACAACGGCGATCTTTTGGGAAAATAACAAGCAGAGGAATCCCATTCGATATCCCACATCCGAGCTCCTTGTTCATCAGAGTTGTCATAGCGACATGGATTCCAGGGGGCTTGTTTCAGCCATGTGTGTGTGTGTCTCCTCCTGCGACATTATAAAGCTAAGACGGTGAGCTACAGGGACAAAACCGTGGTTTTCAGATTTCACCTACAGTACTTTTTTTTAACGAATACACAAACATGAAATAGAATTAACTTTTAGGTTAGTGTGTGATCTTTACCCAAAAGTGTTGTAACATATCTTGTTGGATGGATGAATATCATATTCAACCTAAGCTGTTGCACCACAACTTTTTCTTTTTCTTGAAGATTTACATCTTTATTGTTGTATTTTAGAGGTGTCCGAAAACCTTGTCTTAATAGTATTTTGGACCAAGTTTGCTGCCCTGTTGAATACAAAGCAGCACCAGCCCCACACCTGAGCATCAGGAGCTGATCCCAGCAAATATACCCCAGATCTGCAGGACAAAACATTCACCAAACAATCAGTCGCCAGAACAGTGAAGTTGTGGACTGAGGAGGCTTCTTCAGGATTGCAGGACTGTTTTGAGCACACTGACTGGGGCATGTTCAAAGACCTCAATGCTTATACACCATCTGTACTGGACTATGTAAACTATGAGCGAAATGATCAACAGGTCAGCCATGACCACCTTCTTCCAGACACCTTAGTTTCTTTGCATGCTTTAACAGATCTGGTCGCAGAGAGATGGCCCATTCCCCTCTGCTGGAGAAGCAGCCAAAGGCTCTTGATTTTGTTTTTAGCGAGTCGAATCGGTTCTTGTCATCCTGAACATTTCATTGCATCGTTGACCTTGTGTTAACCTGCATATGACAGATAAACAACTATCTATCTATCAATCTTCGTTTATCGTCCGTTTTCCCGATTTCGAGTGGGACGTTACTTCTTTGTCACCAAGTTTTTGACGCCAGATTAGGCGGTCAGTTGTGTCCAGTTCATTGAGGTTCAACGCTTTCAGATCTTGTTTAATCTTTTGCGCCCAGGTCTTTTTCGGACGGTCTTTGGGACGGGTGCCAGGTACTTCAAGGTTTGCAATAGCAAGTATAGCACTGTTTTCACTTAGTTTAACATGACCGAACCACCTCACACGGTGTCGCCGGCATGCGTCCTTAATCGCACATAAGCCAGCTCGACGCAGGATTTCGGTTGATTGGATGTGATCTTTAAGACTAATGCGTTGCATCCATTGGATCATTTTCATGTCGGTTCGGTGAAGTTGCTGTTCGAGTTTTGTTGTCATTGGCCATGTTTCTGCGCCATACAACAGCACGGGACGTATCACTGAGCCTTAGAGTCTTGAACGTAGGAGTAGTTGGATGTTGCGCCGCATCAGTATAGAAGTGAGTAGATGCCATTTATTCCACGCCACACGTATGCGTGCCCGAACGGCAGCTTCGGCTGTTCCAGTACAGTCCAACACAACCCCTAGATATTGAAACGACTTGACTGTTTCGACGCCAACGGCTCCAATTGTATTGTTGCGTTGTACTTGTTGTAGTGGATTGTTGCAAGTAGGACAAACAAAATTGGTCGCTTTCGACAATGGACCACTTATTTTGAACAACGTTTGTGACACCACTGTTGGCACTGTTGACACATGATTGACAAATAAACAACATAACATGACAAAAATCCAGAAGGTGCATGACTGGCTTGGGAAGCCCCGCCACCAAAAACATTGAGAAGTGTTTGAGACACCAACGACAAAATTGAAAGCTTCGAGACAGTTGGACTCCCTTGTGAATGTTGTTTACCGACAGTCGCAACCCATTATTAATAAAGCAAACTTAATGATTGAAGACAAAAAGATAATAAGGTGCAATAAACAAAGCCATTGTAGATAGAAAGATGAGTTTATTATTCTCTTCGGGAAATTCAATAAAATGTATTCCAGTCAAAGCGTTTGGAAACACTAGTCATTGGTTGGGATTTTGCCGATGCTTCCGTGACACTCTGTGCCCTCCATTTAAAGTCTTGTCTGGATGCTTTTGCTTTCTCAAGCACATCTATAACTACAGTCTGCCATCTGCATGTTGAAATAATTTAACAGGTTTAGTTAATAATCTATGGGAACATTTTCTTTGGTCACAGTCTCACTCAGAATTGCCAAAGCAGAAGTAGCAAAGCAGCTGGTGTTCTCTAACGTCATGAAAAATAGATGTTTACTGTAGATAAGTAGCTTTACTGGGATTCCAAAAGTCTATTATTGTTTTTTTGTTGATGTCTCAGTATTTTAGCATCCATAAAATCTGAGGGTAAGTCTATCAGTACGACCCTATTGATTTTCTGGGTAGTTTGATAGTTTTGCCTGAAATTTATTGCTTCAAAGATTAATATTGACTTTTGAGACTCTTCTAGTTGGATTGAGGTCAGTCTGGTGCAAAGAACGAGTGATTTAATGTATTATTTTTTTTTTCTTTTTTTTTCTTTCAAAAATACACTTTATATCATGAGCTGCATCTAGTAATCAAGAAACTGAACATGATAAAAGAAAGTTTTTTGTTGTTGTTGCTGTTGTTGGTGAGAAATGTCTGCCGTTCCAACTTCTCATTCTGTCATTTTCTCAGTCTGATAATCTGTCTTCACTCCGAGTATCTTTCATTCACTTTGCAGACTAATGCATATGAATTCTACGTGACCTCAGCTCCGTGCTTTGTCTGGAAATAATAGGAAATAAGAATGAGTTGAGAAAAAAGGAATTCTGTTCTCGGCGCTACATGCAGATTTGAGCTTTTCTTCCTTCGTCGTGTTTTTGAGGAAGAGCAAATTGCTTTAGAAAGTTTGCAAAAAAAGAAAGATGTCAGTTGGGTAGCTCCTGAATCTGTTTCATTTTGATAACTCTGGCGTTTCCAAAGCTTGTTTCTCTCAGTTTCTTGTGCTGGAGTAAAGTAAGATTGAATTGCATTGACGCAGAGGTCCGCAACCTCAATTCTGGGCTTTTAAATGATTGCCTGAGTGGATTTTTGCCAGATTGGCATCTCAGGGCAGATCCGATCACAGGCAGATGGTTGGAGATCTCAAAAGTTCACTCATATTTTGCCGTCTTGCTTTTCTGTTCACACATGGACAGTCTATTTCTCCACTTCTGCTACTGAAGACGGGGATAAGAATTGCAATCCAAATTACGACCCGACTTGTGATGTAAATTTAATTTCATTTAAGCTGCTCTAATCAAGTATTTTATTATTTTTGGTTGTCATGACTTTCTATAAAATAGGATCAGTCAGATCCATTATGTCTAAACAGGAAGGAGATGTCGTAAATGTCGTTGAGGGTTGGTTGCCCCCGTTTACAGAAACATTAATTTTTTTCAGAGAAATGCTTACAGTTCCACCTTTCCCACAACGTGGTGGCTTTATGCACATCAGACACACCCGCCCTCTTTTAATGAGCTCTCTCACACACACACACACTTACAGACAGAAACCTCTTTGTTGTTGTCGTTTTCTGAACGGTGGAGCCGTTGAACAAGTTTGGAGGCAGAGTGTGAAGAAGTCAGTCTTTCCAGGAGGTTTGCTCCTGTGCCATTCATGTTAAAAATGTCAACTTTTCAGGCTGAAGTTCCTTGTTTGAGCTTTTTTAAATCAGGTGTTGTTGCCTTTATTTGTGTTGTTTTTTGGAAGGATGTTTTCCAGATGCTAGTCATTTTGTGTTGTGGAAACTTTAAGTGTAAATAAAACAAGTCGATCAGTAAGGGATTTATTATCGTCCTCTTCCAAAAGACGAAGGCGGACAAGCAAATTTTGTAATAAACCCAATTCAAGGTAGCTACTAGCTACCTGACTTTAGAAAATGTGCTGCAGTATAGCTGAGACTTGTATAACACTAATCACACCAAACTGCTTTACAGTATTTGTAAAAAGCAACGTCTACCAAAGTGCAATAAAACAAATTCAAAGGATTAAGTGATGCATAAATCTATAGGAAATGTAACAATCTAAAACAACAAACACATCAGTAAAAGTACAATTAGACTGGTCATGTTTCACACGGGTCAAAGGTCGGGGAGTAATTGTATATTTCATCCCAAAGTTTTGGACCTGCAATGGAAAAAAGCCTCCAACACCTTTGAGCTTTATTTGTGTCTTTATCCTTCCTCAATAGTTTAAACTTCTGAATTAACATGTTCGGGCGACATCTTTGGTTTTTTAGAGGGAAAAAAGAAGCCGAACGAGAGATTTGTTTTGTCAGAGGAGACGAGTTTCAGATTATTTTTCCTGCTGTGAGACGGTTGGCGTCCCCATCCTAGACGTCTGCGACACTTTTACTTCTATCATCCAGACCTGATCATCTTATTGACTAATATTTTACTTTATGCTCTGTACTGTTTGTAAAATACTTTTCTTTCAGGAAATGTTTGTTCAGGGGTTCCCAACCCTGGTCCTTGAAGAACACATTTCAGTTGTTTCTCTGCTCTGACACACCTGAATTTGATAAATAGGTGATTTACAGGCTTCTGCAGAACATAAGTAATTAAATAGTTGAATCAGGTGTGTTGGAGCAGAGAAACAACTAAAACATGCAGGGTGGTGTTCCTCAAGTACCAGGGTTGGGAACCACTGAATTCTAGTTTGAGATGGAGCGCAGAAAAGAACAAAAGTGCCCTAAAGGAGGACGGGCATGATATAATGATCCCACCACTGAGTGATTGAGATATTTTGACCTGTTGTCTTTTGTTGTCCATAGAGGCATCCCAGGGAAGAAATGTGGGACCATTATTGTGAAGGCAGAGGAGCTGAGCAACTGCAGGGTGAGTGCCAGGATGGAGCAAAGTTTTATGTTTCTAAATGTCTTCTCTTTATCAGATGTAAACGTTGTCCTAAGTAAAAGATAAAAAAATCTAACTTGGGTGAAATCAATACGGCTTTAAAAATAAAGATTCAGTAAGAAAACGTTTTCTCCTTGTATTTCTCAAGTCCTGTTTTTCATCTGTTGAGGGTAATTACGTCTAGATGTTCAGTAACTGAACAGAAACGGCGTTCTTCCAAGACAGGTTTTGGATTCAAGTTTTCACAATCAGCTTAGATTACTTTACGCCAGCAGAGAGATCACAGGAGATGAAGTTCAAGGTCAGGGTTTCCAACAGCTGCTTCATCAGCTCAGAGGAAAGAACAGAAGTGACCAAAAGAATACAGAGATAACTAGAGGTTGAGCTAAAAGCAGTTGAATAAGTAGCAAAATGGTCATTTAAAAGCTAGCTGAAAGCTAGATGTAGCAAAAAGCTAGTTAAAGACCAAAAGTAGCAGAAAGTCTAAAGTAGTAAAACACTGGCTAAATGTTAAAAGTGACAAAAGCCTGGCTAAATGCCAAACATATGAAATGGATGGTAGCAAAACACAAACTAAACATTGCAAACTTTTATCTAAAAGCTAAAGTAGTATAAGTAGTAAAAAGCTAGCTAAAAGCTACTTGTACAAAGTAGGTACCGTAAAAGCTAAAAGTATCAAGAGATTAGCTGAAAGTAGCAAAAAGCTAGGTTAAAGTATAGAAAGGCTAGTTAGGAGCTGCTAAACAAATTAAACGGCTATCTCAAAGCTAAAAAATATAGCAACAACATAAAACTAGCTAAAAGTTGCAAAATATCTAAAAGCTAAAAGTTGTATTTAAGTATCAAAAAGCTATCTAGAAGCCAGAAGCCCCCAAAATAAACAAACATTGCATCAGTGTCCTAACACAGATTTTTAAAAACAATAATGTTTTTGAAAGAATTAAAGGAATCTCAGTGTATTTCTATGGTGAGAATATTTACAAAAAATTAAATAATGTGAAAATGGGAGTAAGAAAAACAAAAATCATAGCACCCATCTCCTGAATGAGCTGAACGTTTTGATAACTGAAATGCTAGAGACCAACTTAAGACGGTTTTATTAATAAAACTCATAAGTCAAGATGAAATGTTGTAGCATGGACGCTAACAAAACATTTAAACTTCACCTCTGTTCACAATATTTGGTAAAGTTGTACAGTTTTTTTAATGCATGACGTTTTGATGTCGTTCCATTTGCCCTTACTACAAGGTGCAACTGTATCTTTTAGACAACAGCATCGGTTGGTTATAAATGTCCAAACTAAACTTTCCATCCACTCTTTTTCTTGGTGTTAGGAGTCGGTGCTGATGCAGTTTTGTGGGAACAAGTTGGACAAAAAAGATTTCTTCGGCAAGTCCGATCCCTTCTTGGTCTTCTACCGGAGCAACGAGGACGGCACGTGAGTTCTCTGTTTTGTGTTCACCTCAATCCTTCGCCGCAAAGAAAACTCCTTTTGCTGATTAGCTTCAGATGATACGTGGAGATGTCTATGCGTGTTTGGTCTGTTCGATTCAGCGCTGTTGGCACTCTCTTCCATACCCGACAGATCTCGCAGTGCTGGGCAGCGCTAATCCAAAAATTAGTTCCGCTATTTCTAAAGCACTTATTGATTTATTTAGGTCCGCAATTTCAAAAGCACTTATGTATTACCAATGCTAGCGGACGCTAATGCTAACACGCTAACCGCCATTTTGAAGAGGGCAAATGGCGAAATACTTTTTAAAATCCAGACGCGTCGCGTAGGCCGCTGAGAAACATCCATAAGTTCACCCTCCATGTTAAAAACTCTTCGTCTGACTCTTCGAAAACAAGCAATAAGGCTGCAGAGTAACACACTGGCTGCTAACTGAGAGCGCTCGCTCTAGCAAAGAGACTGAGGGGACGCTTTTTTGTCACGGACCACATCCGGCGCTGACAGGATATGGTCTGTTAGCAGTCGTCCGGGCCCGTAAATAAGTTTTTTCGTTTTTACTGATAGATAATTAGTTATTAACGGTACTGCATTTTAAATAAAAATAGCGCAAATCCGCTTATGAATTATAAAAGTTAGTCAAACCGCTGTAACGCTGAATAATTGTTTAGGTCCGCTGTAAGCGGATTAGCGCATTAGCGCTCTCTAGCCAACTTGTTGTCAAGGACGTTTGCTCCAATTGAGCTCACTGGTTCAAGTTCAAGTTGCTTGTGATGCAATGCTGTGTGGGAAATATGAAAAATAAGACGGTGTTTATCGTTAAAAGAGAATCTAACAATAAACATGTCATCCTGGGCACCTCCTGAGAGGATTAAATTACACAGAAAATATGGGTAGTTGTCCTTATTGAAGGTCAGTGCACCTGCAGGGTCTCAAGTGCTGCCTTCACTATTATTCCTCCAGGAGCTACTTGAAGGCACTTTAGTGACATATGGGAGAAAATAATCAGTCTTTGTATTGTAACTGGAACACATGTCCTCTTTTAGTTTCAAGTGTTCTCACTAAGAAAGCTGTGAAAATCTCATTTGCCTTTCTGCTGAAAAATATAACAAATTGTAACAAACAAAAAAAATCTAAATTTCCTTTAGTAGCGGATTGGTTTTACTTCATCTCTATTTTCACGTTGATGTATGAAACCTGTTACTTTTTTAAAACCAAGATCAGCAGCTGGTGCTACATCAGAAACAAGTGGCTTTAGGCCCAATGGAGGGTTCCAACGCTCGCTTCTTTTGAAAAACTGAGCCCATTAAAGAGTTCAGAGAAATGAGGAGAACTGTAGGACTGATGGTAAAGCCAGCATCTCACTGGTTTGACTGTGGGAGACTAGTTGGCAACTCACCACTGTGGTCTCTGAATGTTGAGTGTTTTCGACCGAGTCATTAGAAAAATTAGAGCCTTTGTTCATGTGCACAACTTGAAAAACTCTAGGACGTGCACATTATTATGTTGCCCATCTCTGCACTCACATTATACACACTTCAGCAACAGGTAAAAAGTATAAAAAAAACAAATGAGCATCCTTGCAAAACTGTGGTAAACCTCCAGGGTTCCAGTGCAGTCTTAAAAAGACTGGAATTTGTACTTGGTGTTTTTCGGGTCTGGCTAAATCTGAGCAAAAATAAGAGTATCCAAAAAGGTTTGGTTATTCAAACTTAATTCCCTTGTGGTGATCACACCCTCTGTCCCCTGCCTCACTCTCAGCCCCTCCTGTCATGCTTCTAGTCATCATGTTTTGGTTTCCTTGCTCGTGTCATGTTTCTTTCTGATCCTATACCACACGTCGACCACACCGTAAGTATTAAGAAATGAATTAATTGACTGGGCAGATTTAGAAATAGAGATCTTTCCCACTGTACTACGGTCAAGAGATGACAGCACACAATTCACATCTCCACCAATTATTAGATTATGTGTTGAAATATTAGGAATATTTGAAAAAGGTGTATTAAAAATGTTTGATCATCCCAATTTGGAGCATATACTGAGACTAAAATGACTAGAAGTACATCCCACCACAATAACAAAGCATCCAGCAGCGTCCGTTTTAACACTGGATGCTGTAAATTGCACCTGTTTACTGACTAATATGGCAACCCCTCTTGATTTGGATTGAAAGTTAGACTGAAACACCTGACCAGACCATCTTCTGTCAAGATTTACACTGTCTGCTTTACGCAAATGGGTCTCCTGCAAGAAAGCTATATTAGCATCAAGTTGTCTTAAGTGTGTCATAACTTTTCTAAATTTCACTGGACCATTAAGAGATTTCACATTCCAACTCACACAATTAACTGGGTGACTGTTAATGAACCGGTTAGTATTAGGACTGCTCATGTATTACCAATCGGACTGTAGTGCGATATCCACAAACCATCACAGAAAGATACCTGGCAAAAGACACTCAAAACGGATAGATTCGGTATAGTCCCACCCCTCTCTCCTAAATGAACACGGAGAACCCAACACACAAAAACAAAAACAAAATCCACACATTTGTGCTTATACTGGGGAACACAACTCCTTGCCTGGGCTCCCGCCTCATCTAAATAACAGTAATCCCAAAAAAAAAAAAAAGTTTCCTTACTTTAAAGTACTACAGTATAGCTATTTTGTGCTCCTAGCTGCGTATAAAATGAACATATCACTAACCAAGATCTGGAAAGACTCCCCAGCTAAACTCTCATACATAGAGAAAAAGGAGAAAAAAAAGAAGGATGTCCCTCGGAATAGAGTCTGAGATTAAATAAAAAAATAACGTGGGACATATAACATTGGAAAGTTCTATACAACCTGGCAGGCATAATGGATTGATGGGGATTGGACCTGCGGTCAACCCCGGTCCTCACTGGCCCTTGCTGAGATTATTTTCTTTTTAACATAATCCATGGCTTTATCGGCATCCAAGAACTCCTTCTCTTCCTCTCCATGAGTAATGCGAAACCGTGCAGGAAAAAGCAGGCCGTAGCAAACATCTCGTCGGTCACGAAGAAGCCTCCTCACCTCCGTAAACGCCAACAGGGCTTTGGCCACAGCTGCTGTATAATCCGATGTGATGATGACCGGTGCCTCTTTAAAGTGAAGAGGGCCACGGCTCCGGGCCCGACGTAATATTTCCACACAGTCTTGATAATAGTCAAAGTCAACTTTATTGTCAGAACTGCAATATGTACAGGACATACACAAGATTGAAATTGCATTTCTCTCAGTCCCTCGGTGCAACAGTAACCATTTAAACACTAAAACACTGAAACATTTAATAAACATAAGCATAAAATAGTAAAAGTGTAACACTGTCCTGAGTTTTTGCATAGTAGTATAAAAGTATGAAAATTTACACCAACACTAAAACACTAAACATTTAATGAACATAAGCATAAAATGAAATAATAAAAGTGTAATACTGTCCTGAGTTTTTGCATAGTAGTATAAAAAGTATAAAAAGTATATCTATAAAATAAACTGAAGGTTCTAGCATTGACATTTGCAAAGAGTGGCAAAGCAGCATATGAGTTAATGTACACAGTATATGTATGAGGTAGTTGATGTTGGTATAGAGGCAAAGTGGCATATGCAGTAAGGCACATTGGGCATCCTTAAATAAGGCTGGTCAGAGAATACTGTATATGTATCAGCAGTAGTGTAGATATAAAAGTAGTGTAAATGTAAACAGTAGTAATAAATGTAAACAGTAGTAATAAATGTAAACAGTATTAATAAATGTAAACAGTGAATGTAAACAGTAGTATGACTATAGGCAGTAATGTAATACAAACATTAGTGCAAATATGAGAAGTAGTGCAAACTGAATGAGCACATGACCGAGAGTTTAGTGAATAACCCGTTTGATGACACAGAGTCCAGTGTTAAAATCTTTGTGTTGTGTGGTAATGTGTGAGAAAGTTTTTTGTGTTAAGGCAGTTCAAATGGGAGGGGAGGCAGAGCAGGCAGAGTGTTTAGCATCCTGACTGCCTGATGAACAGAGCTGAGAGAACAGAGATGAACATAGTGCAGCTTAGTGACAATAACCCACGGCTTACCGCCTGACTTGTTCCCACCTCCAGTGCGATGGGATCGGTCATTTAGTGGCACTTTATCCAACTGTAGCACCTCCGTTAGCATGTTAGCCACCGCTGTGGTGGAGCTGGATTCTGGCATCTCGGGGACCCCAATGATCCGCACGTTGCACCTTCTCATGCGCCCTTCCACATCGTCACACTTCTTTTTGAGCCCATTCACTTCTTCTTTCAGTTCCATTACGGTGGTGCGTAGAGCAACAACCTCATCGGACCAGGTTGATAGGCCATCTTCTACCTCTTTGACGCATTGTTTAACTTGGTCCAGGTCAGCACGAAGTAGCGTTGTGCCGTTAGCCACTTCTGCTCTCACTGCTTGTAGCTCTCCTTTAATAAATGTGAACTCTTCAGCCAAGGCCTCTTTTATTTCCGATTTAATCACAGCTGAGATATCGGATTTTATAGAGGCAAGGATGTCAGACTTCAAGGAGAGTGCGTCCGCCTCGCTGGGTGAAGGGGACGGAGGAGCTGAGCTCCCGG
Organism: Garcialebias charrua; assembly: GCA_038048925.1. Classification (NCBI taxonomy): domain Eukaryota; kingdom Metazoa; phylum Chordata; class Actinopteri; order Cyprinodontiformes; family Rivulidae; genus Garcialebias; species Garcialebias charrua. The sequence goes on along the minus strand of JBBPBX010001040.1, from coordinate 71,965 downwards.
CTTTAGCTGTAGTCTGCTCTGAGGCGGTGTCAGGCCTGGCAGCCGCAGAGCTAGTACTGTATATTTGTATTTCCTCAAGTTTGCTGCCATTCTTCTACTCTTCCAGACTAGAGTCACTCAGGGGTCAAGTCCAGACAGGCCAAATGCTCAAAATAGCAGGGATATTTAATAGAAAACCATATACAGAAGAAATTAGAGCGGGAGCCCACACGAAGCACGTCCTACTCCTCTTCCGCCATCTTGCGCCCCCCTGCTCAAAAATACTTTTAACAATGTTTTGTAAACCTATTGAAAATTAAAAGATGTTAAAACAGTGCAAGATTGTATTACTAATAAACACTGAATAGCCAAACCCTAAAGCATAGGGTATTTATGCAATGGCCCTGTGTACACAATGTCCTTTTTTAGTGAAATACCATTTCTGTTGCATTTTTTGCTGTTCATGTATACAACAGTAGCCGTTTTCTTTGACAGCAAAGCTTTTAAAATCCAAATCTTAGAGTGGAGGCTTTTACAAATGCCTCCCATTTTTTCAAAGTAAAACACAACTTACGCACGCATGCCACGAACAGCTGCAGTCAATGTTTTTTTTTGGTGCAAGTAGCTGAACAACCGTAACAATGGTGGATAGTGCAGTATTGTTGTTTGTACTTTTCAATGTGTAAGAGCAACCCAACTTCATCCTTGGTCCAAACAAGCTGTCCTGTATTTACCATTTTGGATGCAACAATTTTCAGGCTCAAGACTGTAGTCTGTGCGTGTCGTTGGAATGCAATTATTACAACACCATCTAGTGACCTAGCATGGAAGCTACAGTGGTTTTGACAAGCACGAAAATATCCACATAAACATGCAGCTTTTTCACAATCAACACAGAAAAATCTTTAATGTTTCCAGAGATAGTTCAAGTGTGAACAGCCTGAATGGCTATCTTTGGTTGAGCGCATCATCATTTTACTGGAAGTTTTATCAAACGTATTTTGAGCCCTGTGGTTAGAATCATACATTATACAGAAAACACTGAAAGAAATCTGTATTTGGATCAATTATTCCCAGAAATTAGGCTAGGGGAGCTGATGGTGAAATTACAAAACGTGTGCCTTAACTTTATTTTTCAGTCTGGGGATCTTTAGTCACATTTTTACATTTCTTCCAGGTTTACCATCTGCCACAAGACAGAGGTGGTGAAGAACACGCTGAACCCCGTGTGGCAAGCCTTTAAAATCACAGTGCGATCCCTTTGCAATGGTGACTACGACAGGTAGGAATTCATTTCATCCCCCACTTTCCAATTTACATTCATGTAAGGTGAACATCCCTGGGTTTTATTCTGCAGCATTCAACATAATGAAAATGTCACTGGTGATATGAGCATCCCTGGAGATGAGCTTTAATGGCCTCTCCAGGCTTCAGCAGGGATTTATCTGGTTATGAACACACACAAAAATATATTGCATAACATCTTTAAAGACGTCTGTTGTTAGGGGTTACCTTTAAATGATCAAAGAAGTCAACTTTGGACAATTTTAATACTTGACAGAAATGTGCCCATTTGTGTTTTCTAATGCTACGTTCACACCGAACACGTTTTGAGCTGCAGGAGCGGCCGGTTTACATGCAAAGTCAATGGGGGACGCGCCTCTAGGGGTCGTGTGTCACGTCACGTCCGTTTTGAGCGGCGCGGAAGGGGCGGCAGAGCGTTTTCCGTGCATGCGGTGCCCGCGGCAGCCGCCGCCGCTCGACTTGAGAAATCTGAACTTTCGCCGCTCAACGCGTCTTGACAACCAATCAGGGAGAGTCAGCTGTAGCCGTTTTCGCATTGCACGACCCTCCCCAGTCCGGCTCGTCTCTTGTTGGCCCAGAGCCTGCCCTGGCCCGCCTCCGTTCATTACGCACTGTCCGGAGAGCAAGTCTTGAAGTGGGTGGGGTGTTCTGTTGAAGTGGGTGGGGTGTTCACTTGACGTGGGTGGAGTGTTCTTGTGTGCGCGCTTACAGTGTTTTAAGAGAGGACACCCCTAAAAAAATATTTGTTAGCTGAATATATATATTAGTTTTTCTGAGTTTAATTTTTGTTAATAACTGATTACAAATCAGCTTATGTATCAGCTTATGTTAGAACGTAAATAACACGAAGCGCGCACCCATTTCCGCCTTTCCGCGCGACCTGAATGTCATTAAAATATAACTAATATTGTCTAACTCTTGCGCGCAGCCAGGGTTTTAAAATATAACTAATAATCTCTAACTTCTACGTGCAGCTAGAATGTTAAGAGGAGTGTTTGCTATATAGGTAAAGTGGACACCTAAAAAACCAGTCCGCCGCTGTAGCTCAAAGAGATCGTCACTGCTCTTACACTCTTTTATCTTGACCCGAGGAAGCGGGTTCGCTTCCCACCTGGTACGAAGTAATTTTACTTTTTATTTTATTGGAGTAAATAAAAAGGAGTTGTGTTAACCAAACAAACTCCTTTTTATTTACTCCAATTAAACATTCAGGGATTATTTCTTGAGATATCCACGGTAGTGATCTGCCTCTTGTGAGTGTTTACCATGAAATGGAAACAGAATGTGGATTTGAACGAAATAAATGTGACACCATATAAAAAAAGCATGTTTATTTAGCAAGAAGCTTGAAAAAATGCCCCTCTAAAAATAAGAGAAAAAAAATGTAAAATAAGATTTTTTTGCTTGAAATAAGCAAAAAAATCTGCCAATGGAACAAGTGAAAATTCACTTGACAAGATTCTTAAAATAAGACATTTTGTTCAAGTCAAACAAGATATGCGGAATCTTGAAACTAGCTACAAAAATCTAGTTTTGAGCAATATTTTACTACAATTGTGAGCTTTTCTTGTCTTATAATAAGATTCTGATGCTCAAAAGTAGTACACTGGAGAAAAGTCTACTCTGAAAACAAGTTTAAAACAACTTAAAATTAGATTTTTTTTTGACTGAAATAAGCAAAAAGATCTTCCAACAAGTGAAAATTGTCTTGACACGATTTCTAAAAATAAGACATTTTATCTTTTTACAAGATAAACAATCTTAAACCTAGCTGCAAAAAATCTCATTCTTAGCAATATTTTACTACAATTGAGCGTGTGATGCTTAAAATTAGTATACATCCCTAAAACTTTTACTCATTTTTAGTTCTACAGATGTTTCAGATGTTTCTCCAACCCGTTATCAAATTTAACCAACAAACGTAATAACATACATGTCTTGTCAAAACATTCAAAAATTTTCTGTAATGTCAAAAAATGAAAGGTATTCTTTAACTTCAACACATTTATTTTATCACAATGGTTTCAGGAGCAATGCAACAACTACTACTCCCAATTACAACTGTAGTTAACACTTGATTATATTTTTTTAAAATAATATAAAACACCTTCAACAAAATAAAAACAATTTTTGCTATGAAAAATGGAGAGTATACTACTGGGCACCATGAAAAACGAGGGAGCCACTACAACTTCAAATGTTTAAACATAAAATGTCTTTGGGAAATGTTGTGATAGGCACATCTCCTACCGTGAGCAGGCAGTTGGACGAACACACAATCAGAATTGGACAGGAGAGGGAGAGTTTTCCTGGGGGCTTTGAGGTCCTGTTTTTCCTGAAACACAAAGACATATTTCTGTTGGCATGATGAATCATATTTTAAGATTGTGGAATATAAGCCAGATAAATAAATAAAATAAAGAGAGAACCTGTAAAACTATCATGTTAAATATGACGCGGTTGAAAATTTGGGTGCACTAACTGTGCTGGTGAACCAAAAAAAAGTTTAGAAACACCAGTGCAATCAGTGCAAGAAGTTAGTGTAGAACCATGGAAAAAAATGTATCAATTAAAAAAATGATTTTGAGTAAGATATTTCCAGCAACCTGCAAAGATTTTGTTTCTTTCCACCTTGAAAACTTTAATATCCAAATACTATGTTAGGTTTATTCTTTAAAAAATAATAACACCAATTTCTCATTAACATTCAAATAATAATGTATTATTGTAATTAAAAAGATAAATTAATCTACATTTCTGGAAATGTTTGAATTATCAGAATAATCCAGGTGTCAAAATGAAGCTTAAAAAACATGAATCTGAAAATGTGCTTATACAGTATAACCAAATTTGACTTAATCCTCTGTTTGATTAGATGGGTTACATACGGTCATGCTAATCACGTGAAGTTGCAAAAGTAGTACAAAGATGCACACCACCAAAATAAAGTAGGACAAACTCACTCTAGCCGCTTACGCATTGGCCGGCCCTCCCCGGCTCTCCCAGCTTCTAACCCGGGTTCGGCGTCTTCGCATTTACCTTTTCCGCCCGGGATCCACCCTTGTTCTGGAACCATCTTCACCGTGGTTCCATCGAGCCGAGCCCGACAGGGCTAGTTTCACGTCATGTACTGCTCTCATTTGATTCGTTGTTTGCAGCAGGGGCGGGACTCATTCAAACAACCTCAGCGCGAGGGTTGAATTTCATTCAAATTTAACTACAGAAACGAGAAACCCCTAAAACAATTGTTAGCTGAATTAGTGTTTCTGAGTTAAATTTTTGTTAATAACTGATCACAAATCAGCTTATGTTACAACGTAAATAACACGAAGCGCACACCCATTTCCGCCTTTCAGCGCGACCTGAATGTCATTAAACAGCATTAAACAATAACTAATATTGTCTAACTGTTGCGCGCAGCCAGGGTTTTAAAATATAACGAATAATCTCTAACTTTTACGTGCAGCTAAAATGTCAGGAGGAGTGATTGCTATATGGGCAAGTTGGACACCTGAAAATTCAGTCCGTCCGGATAGCTCAACGAGTTAATGCGTTGTCGTTTTGACCGGGAGAAGTGGGTTCGCTTCCCGCCTGGGACAAAGTTATTTTACTTTTTTTTTCTCTTTATTCACATTTTCTTTTAAATAAAAAGGAGTTTGTTTGGTTAACAAACTCCTTTTTATTTAAAAGAAAATGTGAATAAAGAGAAAAAAAAAGTAAAATAACTTTGTCCCAGGCGGGAAGCGAACCCACTTCTCCCGGTCAAAACGACAACGCATTAACTCGTTGAGCTATCCGGACGGACTGAATTTTCAGGTGTCCAACTTGCCCATATAGCAATCACTCCTCCTGACATTTTAGCTGCACGTAAAAGTTAGAGATTATTCGTTATATTTTAAAACCCTGGCTGCGCGCAACAGTTAGACAATATTAGTTATTGTTTAATGCTGTTTAATGACATTCAGGTCGCGCTGAAAGGCGGAAATGGGTGTGCGCTTCGTGTTATTTACGTTGTAACATAAGCTGATTTGTGATCAGTTATTAACAAAAATTAAACGCAGAAACACTAATATATATATATCCAGCTAACAATTTTTTTTTTGCCGAGTCTCCTCTCTTAAAACACGAACACTCCACCCACGTGAAGAGAGCACCCCACCCACTTCCAGAGAACTGCCCACCCACTTCAAGGCGGCTTTGCGGCAAATGCGTAATGAACGCGGGTGGCCCAGAGCCACCCAGGGGAGCCCCGGGCCATTGAGGGCTGGCCAATGCGTAAACGGCTTCTTAGAACTGGACAGGAGAGGGAGAGCTTCCTGGGGGCTTTGGGGGCTTGTTTTTCCTGAAACACATAGACATCTTTCTGTTGGCATGATGAATCATAATGTTAATACAGTATTCAGATTGTGGAAGATAAACAAAACAAAAACAAGACAAAATAAATACAAAACTAAATTCACCAAACTCCTTGTCAGTAGTGCCTGAGTCGGTGTGCTGGTAGTCTCATCTGTAGACTGGTCCAGAATGATTGTTGAGTCGCTCGAAATGGCCTCATCTGTGCTCATCAAGACGGCGTCTCTTTGAAGAGCTGCAAAGATGAGCCAATTAATCAATTCCAACAAATGCTGGCCAACATCATATGTTATTAAGTCTACTAAAGCTATGACCTGATCAAGAAAGGTCATCAGAGACTCTACTTCCTCAGACGGCTGAGACGTGCTGGTCTGAGTAGTCCAGTTCTCACCTCGTTCTACAGGTGTGCAGTGGAGAGCGTCCTGTGCTCCAGCATCAACGTGTGGCATGGAGGCTGCACAGTTGAAGAGAGGAAAGCTCTACAGAGAGTGGTGAAGGCTGCACAGAAGTCTGTTGGAGTCAGTCTCCCCACCATCACAGACATTTACACCTCCAGATGCAGGAAAAGAGCCACCTGCATCATGAAAGACCTCACTCACCCAGCACACTCACTCTTTGCCCCACTCCCCTCAGGACGGAGGTTGAGGAGCATCAAATGTAGAACCACTAGACTGAGGAACAGCTTCTACCCTGAGGCTGTTAGACTCATGAATAAATTAAAATAAAATAAAAATAAACACTGCAAAATATCACATCATGCTGATGCTGATCTGTTTTCTTGTTGCTGTGTTCATCTGTGACCATCTGCTCATACAAACTCATGTTCGTGCTGCTGTTTATTCCCACTATATTAGGCTTAGTGTATTACTAGTTGATGTTTTTCTTAGTTAGTTCTAGATGTTATTACTGTTTTTCTCTTTCATTTGTTGTTGGATGTAACTGGGACCTCGTGTACATAATCTCGTTTTCATCACATGTACCACATGCGGTGCAAATGACAATAAAGACTCTCTGACTCTGACTCTCTGACTCTGACATATTTATTAGTCAGAGAGTCTTTATTGTCATTTGCACCATGTGGTACATGTGATGAAAACGAGATTATGTACACGGGGTCCCAGTTACATCCAACAACAAATGCAAGATAAAAACAGTAATAACATCTAGAATTAACTAAGAAAAACATCAACTAGTAATACACTAAGCCTAATATAGTGGGAATAAACAGCAGCACGAACATGAGTTTGTATGAGCAGATGGTCACAGATGAACACAGCAACAAGAAAACAGATCAGCATCAGTATGATGTGATATTTTGCAGTGTTTATTTTTTATTTTATTTTTATTTATTCATGAGTCTAACAGCCTCAGGGTAGAAGCTGTTCCTCAGTCTAGTGGTTCTACACTTGATGCTCCTCAACCTCCGTCCTGAGGGGAGTGGGGCAAAGAGTGAGTGTGCTGGATGAGTGAGGTCTTTCATGATGCAGGTGGCTCTTTTCCTGCATCTGGAGGTGTAAATGTCTGTGATGGTGGGGAGACTGACTCCAACAGACTTCTGTGCAGCCTTCACCACTCTCTGTAGAGCTTTCCTCTCTTCAACTGTGCAGCCTCCATGCCACACGTTGATGCTGGAGCACAGGATGCTCTCCACTGCACACCTGTAGAAGGAGGTGAGGACTGGGCTGCTCAGACCAGCACGTCTCAGCCGTCTGAGGAAGTAGAGTCTCTGATGACCTTTCTTGATCAGGCTGGTGGTGTTGTTGCTCCAGCTGAGGTTATCATTCATGTGTACACCCAAGTATTTGTAGCTGGAGACCACTTCCACTGCAGACCCACCTATTTTCAGTGGGGCGTGGGTGTGTTTGTTCCTTCTGAAGTCCACAATCATCTCCTTTGTCTTCTTCACATTCATGTGAAGATTATTCTCTTTGCACCAGCTCTCCAGGTGTTCCACCTCCTGTCTGTAGCTGGACTCATCATTGTTTGTGATGCATCCCACCACCGCTGTATCATCTGCAAACTTAACAATATGACAGCCTGGAAGTGTGGCTGTACAATCATATGTGAGCAGAGTGAACAGAAGGGGGCTCAGCACACATCCTTGAGGAGAGCCAGTGCTGAGGGTTATGGTGGAGGAGGAGAAGTTGTGGATCTTCACGGACTGTGGTCTGTCTGTTAAGAAGTCTAGTACCCAGTTACAAATAGAGGGGCTTAGTCCAAGTGTAGATAGTTTGTCTATCAGAGTTTGTCTATTATTGAGGAAATGAATCGTTAGTTGCAGCTTTACCACTTTGATTGTCTCCCACTCAAGAGATGTTTTTTAGGGGACCTCACATTCTGCAATCTTTGGTTTAGTTGCGCAAACACAGTGACCTTAAGAACACATTACCGGTAATTACATTTTTTTAAATCCTCAATAAAAATGTGCAAAATAAAAAAACTGGATGCATTTCACTTACCCATGAATTCGACCTTGGTCCTGTAGCATGGGGTAATACAGCTATCCTTTTAGCCATTGCTGTGATTTCAGGTTTTGGTGGGTATCTATCTGTGTGATACAATAAAAGAAACCTTAATAATAATACCATTAAACTAGGCATTGAGCACACATTGCACAAAGTACTAGCTTTTTCTTAATTGCACTGGCTACAACAAAGCATTTTTTTAACATTAATATTGTTTTAAACCAGTAAAATTGTTTACAGGTAGTTTATAAATTTTGAAAATTTAGAAGTTTCTTAGATATCTGAAATTTCATAGTTCAATCAAATTTAGATTCACATCTGCAGCTAACAACTGAACACATTTTTTGTTGCTGTCTCAAAGTAGCTGTACATGAATGGATGGGAGACATGCATTTAGAGACAAGCCAGCAATAACAATTATATGCATTATTGATTTTAAAATTGTATTGTTATTCAGTTTTAATACTATTAACTGAGATATGTATTAATGTTCACAGCAACAGCAAATCATAAAAGAGTAGGGTTCTCTCCATTGTATTATTGCAATATTTTTAATAATTTATTGCCAAGTGTAGCGGAATTCAGTTTTTTTCCTTTGCGCCGGTGGAGAATGTGCAGTTAGCATTTAGCAACATGTCCAGTTAGCATTTAGCAACATAGCACTCTCCTACAGCGGCTACCGCCTGCGCTCGCACACACACGTCACTAAAGACGTAAAAACTTTTATTTAATATTGGTATGATCATGACAACAACTTTTGCCCATGTCTCAGTCTACATTATAAACAACTTTGTATAAATACGTTACCTCTTAACGTCGACACAACCGCTCATCCACGCTGTTAGCTGTTCCTAGCTAGCGCTGTTCGGCGCTAGCTCGCGCCGCTACTTTTTATTTCACGTCAGCTGCAACGTTGAGCAACGTTGAGCTATAAAAACACGATTAAACATCGATAAGAATGTGTAATGCGCATTACAACGACAGAAACTCTGTACAAATAACTTTATCGTACTTGAGAAAAGGTAAGAGAGCTTACCTAAAAAGCCACCGTCGAAAGTTTTACTAAAAGTCCAAGACTGCGCATGCGTACTGCGCCGCACGCAGCTGAGAGAGAAGCCTTCTTCTTCTTCTTCTGTGAGGTTTTACGGCAGCTTACATCCTTCCGGTGTATTACCGCCATCTAATGGTACCATCCCTAAACTACTTCAATTCTTCTGTTGACTCTTGTTCTACTAAAAAGAAACTGTCCAGATGACCTGATTGAGAATTATTGGATTTGATACCTGGATTATTGAGCATGAACTTTTTTGTCTTGTTCTTTTTGTTCACATTCTTAAAATTGTAACTGTATCTGTATTGAAATAATAATAAAATAAAAAATAAAAAGCCTGTTGATGTCAAGTAAAACAAAGTATTTACGTCCACCTTTACTAGATCCCCATTCCAAAACGCTCTTCAAACTGATAGGGCATGTGACTTCTTTTTTCATTTGGTCAAGTAGAGTTTTCCTTTCATCTGAATATTTAAAACATTCCAAAATGAAGTGCTGCACTGACTCTGTAGGCTATCCTGGCAAAAGTCACAACGTCCACTACATGTATTGTGTTTCCCTATAATAAACAAAGTACTGTTCAGATTTGTATGACCTATTCTTAATCTTGTTAACATTGATTCCTCCCTCAGAGAGCCCATACCCAGAAATCCCTTTTTTACTATTTTTTCCCCTTGTCTCAAACGTAGAAAAATATGTTTATGGTAAATGAAGCTTATTTATATAGCGTTTTCCAGCCCCCTATGAGGGGCCCCAAAGCGCTTTACAATACCAACCATCCACCCATTCATACACACATTCATACACACATTCATACACTGGTAGCGGCAGACCAATGCAAGGCGCCATCCAGTCCTACCGGGAGCAACTCGGGGTTAAGTGTCTTGCCCGGGGACGCAAGGACACATGGTGTGGGGAACCAGTATTCGAACCTCCAACCTTCTGATCGGGGGACGACTGCCATTACCACTACGCCACGGCCGCATCTGTCCTAACCACATACATGTATTTATTTTATTAAAATCAATTATATGTTAAATTATATGTTAAAATAAATATGTGAAATGAACCTGCATTATTTGTCTCTTTAATATAAACTGCACAGTAGGTATGTTTATGTAGTATTCAGCCTTGGAAAAAAATACAATGTAGAAAATGTTAATGAACTATTGGTTTAAAGAAATTGTAATAGGACAATGGAGTCTGTCCAAAATTAAAGAGAACCTGTATAAAAAATAGAATGTTTAATACTTTGAGTGGGCATGCTGATCAAAGAAGCAGATTTGTCTTAATTCAAGTTAGTTTGTTATCTTGAAACAAGATTTTTCACGTTTTACAAACCTCACGACAACTGCAAATGTTTATGAAATGTCAGAAAAGCTTGTTTCAAATAAGAAATGACTCAAAACAAGATATTTTCAAGACTTTTTGCCTTATCAAGATTTTCAAGATGCATTGTCTCAAAACAAGTTGTTATGTCTTACTTAGAAATATGTTTTTGACTTATATTAAGTGTGATAAGAGGTTTTGACTTGAAATTAGAAAATTATACTTGGTATACAATTTAAATAAAAAACACTATGAAGCTGCTGCATTCAGTTCCTCTAGCAGCAGAGCGAACACGTGGTCCAGGTCCAGTTTGTGTAGTCCAGGTGTAATTTCTATAGTCCAAGTCCAGTTTCTATATTCCTGGTGTAGTTTCCATAGTCCAGGTGTAGCTTATATAGTCCAACTGCAGTTTCTGTAGTCCAGTTGTAGTTTCTATAGTCAAGGTTAGGGCTGTGTCATATCATATTGTTCCCGGTAATACCGTTAAAAAAAGCTTGCCCGGGCAAAAAAGTTATATCACGAAATTTATCGTTGTCGTGATAATGCTCTGAAATATCACAATACTATATAATTTTTGAGCCATATCGCCCACCCCTAGTCCAGGTTTAGTTTCTGTAGTTAGAGGTGCATCTTCATGAAGGCTTAAAGACCTTTATTTTTAATCGAGCCTACTCTGCCTCCACATGATTTTATCTTTGATCTTAGTTGATATTATTATTGATTTTACTTGTTTTATCACTTGTTTTTATTTGATCTTTGATTTTTGTTGCACTTTGTCACACTTTGAGATTTTTGTTAATGAAAAGTGTGTTATAAATTAAATTCATTATTATTATTATTATTATTATGAAGGGATGTGTTAATGGACTCTTATCTTGACAATAAACTCAGATTAATTTGTCCCAGTATTGTTGGTAGTAATGTAATTTGACATGCACAGCGATGAGTCCAGTTCTCTCTTTCCCAAACCAGAATTAATTGAAGCAATTAGCTAAATATTTTTACTTGACCGGCAGCAGCATTGTTGGCTTTTCTGCAGATTGTTTTAAAGAGCCATATAATAGAACTCCACTGACTGGAGGCTTTAACTTTCACATCTGCTCCATTAAATATCCTCCAGATGTGATGCCATTTAAGAGATATTGCACCAATCTCATGGTAAACAGTAGATGAAAAGAGGCTGCAATAAACCAACTGTACAGTAACTCTGCAGGCTCAAGATAAGTCGGTAAATCAATATCCTCCTGTCCAGGATCTCAGGTTTGTACATCTGCAGAGAAAGAGATAATCGTGAGTGGACAAATCCTGGAAGGGCCAGAGATGGAGCGGCTGTCAATGGTGCTCAAAGCTGAAGAAAAACTGAACTACAGGATTTTGTCTCCTAACTTGAGGCAACATTTACAGCCGAGGGGTGGATTTAGAAATATTTAAACAGATCATTGAATATAGATCTATAATTGATTACCCTTTGGTCTCAGCCAATGTTCGTCACAGCCTTCTGATCGCTGGTTACACAAAACTGGTTATGACTTGGCCAATTTTATGGATATTACCATATTTTTTGTACTATAAGGCGCACCGGATTATAAGGTGCATTAAGCGAAGCTAAAATATTTTTGACAGATTTTTGAGTGCAGTGTACCACATAGAATCGGTTTGAGGTCAGTAAGCATAACCAGAAATAATACATAAGGCACACCAGATTATAAGGCTCACTGTTGATTTTTGAGAAAATTAAATAATTTTATGTGCACCTTTTAGCCCGAAAAATACGGTAAACTGAAGTTTGGCGTGGTAGTAGTCGAGAGCCATCTCCAACAAGCATGCAATTTTTATTTTAAGGTTTGACCACATGTTCGTTATAACCACCTCAGTTTAAAGTTCTCAAAGGAGGCGGGTGATATGCATTCCTTCAGAGAATGAGATACCCGTAATTCAGATTAAATGTTTGTTTATTTTATTGGTGATTAAAGGTTGTACTAATTATTCCTTAGACATCTAAAAAAGTTGAGTCTGGTCCTCTGGACATTTGAAAAAACAAAACAAAACAAAAAAATTGTAGAAACGTTTCATCTTTTGTCCGAAACACTTCTTCAGTCTCAGTTATTCCTTAGATACGTCTACTCTTTTCTTTAAATGATCCCCCCAACCCAGTAGTGAATAAATTTGAAAGAAAAAATTATTTGTTCATATTATTTCAAAATAGTGCTTTTTTTCCCTATTATTTGCAAAACATGCATAAAGTATATATGTTTTACATTTTATATGCTTATTATTTACCGTATTTTTTGGACTATAAGGCGCACCAGAATATAAAGCGCATTAAACGAAACTAAAACAGCCAGATAAGTCAAACTTTATTCAACTCATTCATAATAACTGGGGATGGGGCAGATCCGATATCGGCCTCTGATACCAGCATAATTTACATATCAGATTTTTCCGATCCAACCCGCCAATCTTTCCGATCCATGATGCATGTCTGTGTCTGACGACCTGCTCTGCACGTTGGCTTCAAACTATGGAATGGATTTCCTGAAAGGAGGCATGTCTCATGAACCCAGACTAACAAGACCCACCTCACATTCAGGAAATCCATTTCATAGTTTGCAGCCAGCTACAACGAGAGTAATTACTCTTTTGAGGGCTGAGCATTGAGCAGCACTGTTGCTAACGGCTAACCAACTTTTCATCGTAACATGTCTGCTGTGTGGAAGAATTTTACACTAAACACCACAAGACAGCAACGTGAAATGTTTGCAGAGCCGCTGTACCGAGAGGGGGAAGCTCGGTCACGATCTACAATACAACAAACTTAATAAACATTTTTAAAAAGCACAACGTTAAAGAGCACAAGGACTGTTTAGTCAGGCACTGCGGTAAAGTTAGTTTTACGTTGGACGTTTGAGCTCCGTGGCTTCAACGATGTGTTCCTCTAGTTCAGGGGTGTCAAAGTCAAATACACCAAGGGCCAAAAAAAACAAATTTGCTACAAGACAAGGGCCGGACTGGTTCAATGTTCATATTGAAATGATTCCACATAGCCTATTGAACAAAGACCTAACAGACTGTCTATTATTTAAGGATTAAATGAATAAAGCAATATTTTCTTATGGATCTGTCAGTAATTTCAAGTGAAAACATTGTTCAACAGGCAAACAGCAAAAAATTTAATTGTTTTTAAAAACAAAATATGTTTCTTAATATCAAGATAAATGCATAAATAAAAGTGCATGCATTATAAACTGAAAATGCATTATTGTGCAGCTCTATGATCCTACTGATCACCGCTTTCAAATGGGAAAATAAATCAAATCAGTTGTATTCTTTCTCATGGCTCTTATAATAATAATAATAATAATAATGAATTCAATTTATAATGCACTTTTCATTAATAAAAATCTCAAAGTGCTACAAAGTGCAACAAAGCAAAGATCAAAATAAAACAAGTGATAAAATCAAATAAAATCAATAATAATATCGACTAAGATCAAAGATAAAATCATGTGGATGCAGATTAGGCTTGCTTAAAAAATAAATAAAATAAAACAAGTGATAAAATCAAGTAAAATCAATAATGATATCAGCTAAGATCAAAGATAAAATCATGTGGAGGCAGAATAGGCTTGCTTAAAAAGAAAAGTCTTTATGCTGCTTTTAAAGTCTTATCTGCAATTGTCCCCGAGTCCATTCAACTGAAAAATAAATATAAATAAATAAAATACAATAAAATAATTTAGGCTACCTGCCTAAATAAAGGTTGGTACTTTTTTTATGATTGTTTACTGTTGGCTGCAAGTATCAAGCTGTGAAATCCTTCATTTTCTACAGCTGACAGCTGTTGGTCATTAATTATGATGAAGTTTAGCAACTTCTCTGTGAACATTTGAGCTCCAAGCTTCAGCTGTGTTTTTATTGTTCAATCTGGGGCGCTCTGATTTCGGCCAGTCGCTGTCAGCTTGTCCCTCATACGTGATAGTCAGACAGCAGTTCAGAGTGGACGCAGCTGGCCGCGGTTGAACAAGAAAAAAAACACAGCTGAAGACATGTAGCTCGAATGAGAAGTTGCTAAAGTTTAGCAACTTCTCGAGGGACAGGCTGAGTTCAGCAGCTATAAAACTCAGCCTGTCCCTCAATGATCCGAGACGGGGACGCGCGGCTGGGTCCTGCTGCTGTTTCCGTTCAGCGACAGTGTCGTCCCGCTGAACTAACTTGAGCGCAGTTTAATGTGATGCTATGGCTCTGCAGACATTGCACGTTGCTGTCTTGCGGTGTTTAGTGTAAAATACTTCCACACAGCGCACATGTTACGATGAAAAGTTGGCTAGCTGTTAGCTAAAGTGCTACTCAACCAGTCTGCACGCTGTAGCTGGCTGCAAACTATGGAATGGATTTCCTGAATTTGAGGCGGTTCTTATTACTCTGGGTTCATGAGACACGACTCCGTTCAGAAAATCCATTCCATAGTTTGATTGATCCCGTGCCATGTGCAAAACACCAGCGGGTGGCTGTGGCTTGCGGGCCGGCTCTAATAGTTATTAAATATCATCCAGGGGGCCATAAATAATTACTTCTCGGGCCGGATGTGGCCCGCGGGCCGCCACTTTGACATATGTGCTCTAGTTCAATCCAGAGCAGAGTCTGATTTCAGTCAGCTGCGCTCAGTCTGCCCGTCTCGGAGGAGCAGCTCCCTGACTGTCTGCTTCACAGCTTGATTGAATATTTACAGCCAAGATATAGTTTACATTTACCCTCCATTATCAGCTCAAGATGAGAGTTCTGTGATGGAGTTAAATTCAAAGCACTCTGCTCAGATAAATAGTCTTAAATTATAATTTTTATATATGAATGTTTTTGTTAACTTATTTTAATGTTTCTGTACAGTGCCCTGAAATGACTTCTGTTGTGACATGGCGCTATATAAATAAACTGAATTGACAATTATAAAAAAATGAGTATGAACTGAAAAATAAAAGAAAACTATAAAAAAAAATTTAAAAAAAAATAAAATAAAAAAACAGCTACTTTGTACATTATAAATCAATGTAAAATACTAAAAGCAGGAACATTGTCTTTGTTGGTTTATGCCATGAACTTAGCAGATGTTTGAAGCCATGTAATCATTTTAATATCCACTTTAAAGATAGGAATAAACAGTATGTTTTGTGTTAGCAGAATTTAATTCCATCTTTGAAACTTGCCCAACATTAATTAAACTTAAAAGTTGCCGTTTTGGATATACATGCATATATTTGTACAAACTGTACTTGAGAGGAGATTATTACAGCCTCATAAAACCAATTATGATTATGATATCGGAATAGCATCGGTATCTGCTGATATCCAGATGTAGGTATATACACTGTCGATTTTGGAGAAAATTAAAGGATTTTAAATGCGCTTTATAGTCTGAAAAATACGGTAGTTTGAAACATCTTGATTTGTCTTTTCTGCAGCTCCTCAGAAAAGATTACGCAACACCTTCAGGAAAAAGTACAAGTCTTTAAAGTTGGAAAACAAATAAATAGAGGGAAGTGTCTCCTCCGCGCGCGTGTGTGTGTGTGTTTGTGTTTGTGTTGTGGTGAAAAGGGCACAAAGAAGAACACGAGTTTATCTCAGCTGAGCTAACAGACAGCAGCATTGATCTGGGGTCCAGTCCAATAAGCTTAGTGGTGGAGTCTCATCGTGTCTTCTTATCATCAGGAGTCTCGGGTAGCTGTGCGTACAGTACACAAACGCACACACACATGCGTGCACACACACACACACATGCGTGCGCACACACAGAGGCGCACTGTTGCCTGGAACAAGAGATAACAGGAAGTTCAAGCTGACAAACAAAGATGGAACAGTGCCTTTTTGTCTGTAGAGGCGCTGGGCCACACACACACACACACACACACTTGTCTGTTTTTGTTGCATCATCAAAGCACAAAACTGCTGTTTCCACAGAGCGGTGGCTCAACACACAACTAATGAGACAAACACAAACAGTTGTAGGCTGCTCGGCTCGAGTGATGAGTGCCACTCCACCCAGGAGCCCGATTCCTCCGACAGGATCCTCCTAAGCTTCCTCTCGTGCACATCTGGCTCCAACCACTGCTTGTATCTCCTCCACTACTTCTCATGATCAGGGATAATGAGTGATAATGTTGTTTACAGAGTCACCGAATTATTAACAGCGCTTTGAGGATTTACGGTAATCTCTGGATGTGCAGCTGATAAGCTTTGGGAGTGGACCCGAGTCTGTCGGGATCTGTTTTTGTTCTTTATTTTTGTCTTTTTCTTTGGGTTTGTTTTTGTAATTGTTTGTTTTCTGTATTTAGTGCTGTGTTTTGGCTTTCCATTGTGCCAGGGTGTGCAATCCTGGTCCTGAGGATCGCTATCCTGCATGTTTTAGATGTTTCTCTGCTCCAACACACTTGATTTGAATCAATCAGCGTACTTCTGTAACGATTAGCTCTATACCCAGACAGTAGTGACCAAAAAGAGCAACTTCAAGACCAGCGGAAGTTTAATAATCAACAGTAGGCTGTAATTCAGCAGGGACGGACTGGAACCTGTTGGGAGCCAAGGTTGTTAGATAGGCGAAGGTCCAAATGGTGTTGGGAGCCAAGGTTGTTAGATAGGCAAAGGTCCAAATGGTTCCAGTAAAACAGCTATAGGAAGTTCCAGAGATGTGCAGATATCGGTGGGCAAGTGGTGGAAGTAGGGATGCATGATGATGGATTTTTTGCTGATATCCGATATGATACCAAACATTTTTTTATACGGGTAGTCCTCGGGTTACAACGGTCTCGAATTACGTTTCGGGGTTACGACGCATCTCCCATTAACTATGAAAAGCCTTATTTCGAATTACGCGGTTTTACATCATAAACGCCGTAACGCAGCGGCGGAAGAATACTGTACTGTACTGTACGCCGCTCTGGAGGGTACTGTGTTAGGATAGGCTAAGTGCTTGGGTAATACAGTACTGTACTGTACATGTATATGGTACAGTATGTACGTATGTTCCGACTTACGACGAAAATCGGTTTACGACGCGTAGGAACGGATCAACGTTATAAGTCGAGGACTACCTGTGTACGTTCCTTTGTCAGAACATATCCCTCTTATTTAGGCTTATTTGCTACAAAATGAAAGTGTTAAATGTTATTTATTAGCATTAGTCACCTGTGATGCTTCTGTCTCACTTGTGGAGGCTTGTTCCCGGTTCCTAACTGCAGTGTGGGATCTGCTGCACTCCTGTGCATGAAGGACAGCCTTTTTAAGTTCAAAGTTTTTGTCTACCCATTGTGCTGTAAGACTAATCATGCTAACGAGGCTAGCAAGACGTCCAAATGTCTGTGGTAAAACTCACCCAAGTGCTATCAGCTGCTAGCTTCTCAATGATGTTGGAAATGACAGCTTGTAACTCTGGTAAGGCTATACATCTGATGATGTAGCGAGGCTCAACGTAGTCCAAAAATCTTCAGAATTTGACATCCTAAACAGAATAAAACTTCTGCACCGCCGACATTTTGAATTTTCATCTCCACCGTGAGATCAGGTAGGCGTGTGTGACGTCATCACGTTGTGCTGCCGCTGCAGGCATCCTTGTCACAGCGTCTTTTATATCGGTGAGTTATTTTAATGGATGTCCGATATTTAACTTTAACGCTAATATCGGCTAATACGATACCATGCCGAGAATATCATGCATCCCTAGGTAGAAGGTGAGGAATGGCTGCAGAGATAATGAGGAGGCTTTAGAAGAAACCGGGGAGGTCCAAGGCACAGAAGGAACGCAGGAATCAGTGCAGTAGGCAGGTAATGCACCAGCGTTGAAGTGAAGTCATCTGCTGCCATTTAGACTCCTGCAGCTCATTAGGGGAATGGTCCACAGGTGTGTGATTGTTTGTGCCATCTGGTGTAGAAAAGCTGCATTCTTCAGTTCAACCTCTTCAAAGCTTGGCCTTAGCAAACACAAACTGGCTCCAACTGAGGCAATGCTACAGATATTGAGCTAAAATTTGGTGTGGTAGTAGCCAAGATTGTTCTCCAACTCATAGTTGGCACTAACTGATTGTGCAAGATATGAGTTGTAAACTTTACCAGTAACTCCTGGAATCACTTCTGTTATCTGAATATCTCATGAACCATTTGACAGATTTTAATGAAGCTGGAAATAATCACTGGATGTTCATCTGATTAACTAATTCAAGATGGCCGTTACAGCCAAGTGACCTTAGAAACCACAAGAAATGGCCATAACTTACCGGTAGTCGGTTTTACAGAGAGCTGTTCATGTTTTTTAATTTTCAGTTTGTTCTTTTAGTTTAATCTTTAGAAGAGACACAGAAGTTGGAGTTATTGGAAGATAAAGTGAGAGAAAAGCATATTTGCCTCGTTGCAGGCTGTTCTTTGGGTTTTTTGTTCTGCTTTCCTCCTAAGCTAAACAGGATGTGCAAGCAAACGCATCATAAGATTAGAAATTAATATTGCTGGAGGTAAATACAGAAGCAGGTAGATGTATTTTTTAATAAAGACGAGCAGCAGAGAGGATTTTTTTCAAATAAAATTTCCATAACTGACAAAAGAAAAAAGTGTTTCCCTGTTAGGTGAGATAACTACTTATTTTATGGTTTTATGTCTTTTTTTTATAATGCAAATTAACATTGTGATGCCTTCATGAATAAAGAGAACCCACATTTTGAACAGAATGTGTGATATCGCGTAATTTAATACACAGTGAAACATTTTAAACTAAGGAAATTGTACAATTTTTAGGAACAAGTTTAGGTAATTTAGATTTTATTTTATTTTTTTAACAGCACCACGTCTCAGTAACGTTGGGCTGGACGATGTTTCTACTGTGAATCATCCCGTCCTCTTTTAACAACCGTCTGTTAACAGCCCCCGCCTATCTCTCAGATCTGATACACCCATATGTCCCTCCACGTGCTTTGAGGTCAGAGGATCAGGTACTCTTAATAGTTCCAGAAACTCGCCTTAAGCGCAGAGGTGACAGGGCGTTCTCTGTAGCAGGCCCAAGACTCTGGAACGAGTTACCGCTGCTCATCAAACAGGCCCCCTCCCTCTCGGTTTTCAAATCCCGGTTAAAAACTCACTACTACTCCATTGCTTTCAATGCCAGCTGATTTGTATTGGATCGTTTGATTTATGATCTGCAATGTTTTTATGTTTTTCGTGTTGTACTTCATTGTCTGTGTTGCCTGTTGCGTGTTTGTTTGTCCAGCACTTTGGTGTGGACTTGTTCCTGTTTAAAGTGCTTTATAAATAAAATGGTATGGTATGGTATCTAAGACAAAGGTGTCCAAACTTTTTTATGCATGGGCCAAAACTGACGAGATGAAAAACGAAAATGGAAATTAAAATGACGAAAAAGTGTCCCTTTTTTCTAATTTTTCTTTTATAAATAAACTCAACATGAACAATATTTTGGAGAAAGGACAATATTTTATTGATTTTGTTGGAAAAAAGTTCTAAATTATTATTATATTTATTTTATTTCGTTTGTTGGGTTTACTGTTTGTTGTTTTCTTGTGCTTAGAAAGTTCATTTTAGTCTTTTCTCAGAAACAAAACATTGATTTGAGTAACTTTTCTTTAAAAAATTGGGTAGGTCACTCATTTGGACCATGGACCTTACAGAGTTTGATTGACGTTAGGAAAAATCGTAAGCTGGTAGTCACTATAAGAGTCATAGCATGTTTAAAGGGACATTGTATGCTGATGATACCACTTTATCTTTCTTTTAAAATGTCCATTACCCTCCATTGATTAATAAATCAGCTGCAGTTTTTTTAAACACATATTTAGCCAAGTTTTGTGAATGACTATCCATGCTTTGTAGCATGAAATAAAATAAAAAAAGATTAGTTGTAGCCAAAGGTTTGTACTTTACTTGATATCGGTCATTTTATAGAATAGAATAGAAACAGCCTTTATTGTTCCCCAGTTGGGATATTTAAGTGAATTTTTTTGAGAAATACATTCATGTTTTGCTGTTAAACCTGTTGATAACAAACTGAACGGTCTCTCGTCTCCAGAACGGAGAAAGTGGTTTCCATTAAAAAATAAAATAAAATTAGATCCGTCTGACCTCAAAATAGTTCTCCACTTTGCCTCGGCCCATTTTCAATGAGCTGTAGCCCCTGAAGGTCCGAAGATCACGACCCTCCAATACTCACGTTCAGCCAAGTCTTCTCAGTTTCATAGACTGGTGAACCTCTACCCATCTTTACTTCATAGAGAGCTTCTCTAAAATGCTGTTTTTAAACCCTGTCCTTTTCTTGACCCATTGACATTTAACCAGATTTTTTTTTATTGTGCAAAATTCTTCTCCAGTTGCGTCTTATTCGTACCACTTACTTTTACAGCCTGTTGTATTTAGAAATGTCCCGCTGCCATGAAATTCAATATGACCTTTTTTTTTTCGTACAACTTCATAGTTTCAGCATTGGACGTGTTTTCTATGTTCCTTTGGGAATAAAACATTGATTTATTTTCACCAAATCTCTCAATTAAAATAAAAAAAGTGGTTGTATAAATGAAAATACATTTTCTTTTGTGTTTTTCTCTCTCACCAGGACAATCAAGGTCGAGGTTTACGACTGGGACAGAGACGGCGGGTAAATATTTACTATGCTCAAACCATAGTAGAAACATTGAAACTTCACATTAATGTTTACGGTACTCTAAAAGAAGAAGAAAAAAACAGATGTGGATGATTTAAAATACTGTATCTTATTATATATTATATCTGTGTGCTAAATGCTAAATATAGGAGTAACTTTTCCAGGTTTTAACTGTTGGTTTTTTTCTTGATTTTGTTTAAAAGGTTTATAAATAAGACTAAATAATCACCCGTGTCAAAGAAAATCAATAGCTGTAATTAACTTCATATCTTCTTTAGCCATGTTTAAAATGTTTTGATTTTGTTTATCGCCACCTACTGTTCTGGCATTGGTACTACCAGCTTACTTGATTACGGTACTGTATTTTCCAGACTATAAGTCATTCCAGAGCACAAGTTGCATCAGTCAAAAAAAGCATCATGAAGAGGAAAATAATAATAATAATAATAATTTTATTCAAAAAGAGCCTTTCAGGACACCCAAGGAAACTTTACAAAAGCAAACAACAAGCACAGTACAAAGATCAGCAGGAATAAATTAAAATATAAAATACATAAAACAAAGTTAAGAAGGATAATAAGCGAGTCTTTTTTTTCAGATAATTTCCACTTTTAGGTGTTCATTTCTGCTTTTTTTCAGCGTAATTGAGCACATGTGTGTTTCTTCTCATTTCTTCTGCTTATTTAAGACCGAGATATAGCTCTGCGTACGGCAGTACGCTGCTGTACACCGTACGTACGCAGAGGCACAAGCGTAGCCCCGCAGGGCATGTACGCGCAAAGCTCAAATTTTACGACCGCGTACGCAAGGCGCGTTGTCTCACAATAAACTGCCCGGCGCCGGACTGTTTTGTATGAGACACAAATGTATTAAATTCCCCTTCTTCATCCCTGATCTGGACTTTTCTTTTGTTTTTTTGCCAAAAGTCAAGTGATCGCTTCCTCCTCCGCTGACTCCATGACTGAAATGATGAGGAAATGAATGAATTTGTCACGAGCGAACTAAACTCATGTCCAACGTGGCTGCGCGAGGTTCTGCATATTTCCTGGTGTTCTGGTGTGCTGGACCAGCGCTCCCTGTTTTTATTTTATTTTTTAGAACTTTTTATTAACATATAAACACAGAATACCGCAGCGGCAGAAGCTGTGTGAAGTGCCTTTTTTTCCCACCCGACCTGTCAATCAATTCAGTAGGCGTGTCAGCAAATGACCAATCAGCGACCTCAATTTGTCCCGTAGGTAAACGCTACGCCCTGCTGTTGCTCAAATGACGTCAAGAATTTGGAGCGAAAACGCGAGAATTAACGTGAGATCAAACGCAGAGCTGTGCTTGTGAACGCACGCGCACAGAACACGCGCGTATAGTGGCGTACAGGCCGTATGCAGAGATATATCTCAGCCTTTAGGCTTGTTCTACTTTTTCAGTTAGCGTTTTAGCATTTTTTAGCTAATTTCAGCCGTTTGCCGATATATTCAAGTTATTTGTGGTAAATTCTGCTATTTTCAGTGCAATTAACTTATTTCTGTTAATTTTAGCTTGTTATGCTGCTTTCAGATTAATTACACTAGTTTCAGCTAGTTTTGCTATTTTAGCTACTATTTAGCTGTTTTTATGCTAATTTCAAAATTTTCAGCTAATTCCACGTTTTTTTAGCTAATTTTAGCTCCTTCCACTCCCTTCTTATAGTTGAAGCTTCTTTCTGCCTTTCAGCTACTTTTCAGCTTTTTTAGCTAATTTCCTAATTTTATGCTCATTTTTGTTCATTTAAACCTAGTTCAGCAAATAGGTGTTTTTTCTGCTTTCTTCTGCAAATTTAGGCTTGTTCTTCCATTTCAGTTAGATTTCAGCATATTTTTTAGCTAATTTCAGCTGTTTTTCAGCAAGTTCTTCTGCAATAAGCATTCACACTGCATTTTTGCAGGAAATGTAATTTCTCTAGTTTTATTTAAATTTAATGTGTCATCAGTCCGTTGAGTTAAACCGACCCAGGCGGCTACTAATTACCTGTGATCTGTGTTTTCAGCAAATAAAAGAGCCGAGGGGATCGCTTTATTTTAAGTCTGGATTCTAGCTGCTGCAAAAAGTTTGATTTTTAGTGAATCAGGAAGGATTTATTTTTTCCACTATTTAAAGTTTGGGTTGTCAGAGTTTGACTGAAAACGCTGAGAACTGCTGCGAGGTTTTCCACGAGGGGCCAGAGCGAACGAATGGTTTGGGACTCAAATGAGTTTGCTGTAAAATCGTTCCTGCATCAATATTTTCTGTTCTTTTCTTTTCGCACCCCTCTGCGTAGTCACGACTTTATCGGAGAGTTCAGCACCAGCTACAGGGAGCTCTCCAGAGGACAGAGCCAGTTCAACATGTACGAGGTAAGTGTGTGCGCGTGTGCAGGACTGAAAGAATATCGATTTCAAAGCAAGGCCTTTATCCACAACCTTGTAAAGGTTAGTGGGTCCCATGCTGGACTGCAAATATATTTTCATTTATTTATTTTGCCCCAATAATTAAATATTATTACAACAAAGCTGCTTTTTTAAAATTCTGCTCCACTGAATTAAGAAAAATGTTTTAAAATGTAATTTATGCCACTTAAGTGAATATTGTTAAAAAAGCACCAGTAAAATAACAAAAATCATCATATTTTAAGCTGATGTTCGATTCAACAGTTCAAAACCATTGTCCACATATACATTTAAATGTAGAGAGAGGACAAGTTGAATAATGAGAGCTTTTCTTAATAAGTAATATCAGCTGTAAGTAAAAAATAAATAAAACTAAAGTTGACCTCTGAAAATCAAATTTGTCGAATAACCGATGTATGACGACAACACAACAAATCTTCTGAAATTTTGTTGAGGATTTTGGTTTAGGTGCCCCCACTGAATTTCAATAGATTTTCAGTGCCCCCACCTCCACCGTACCCCATTAAAAGGTATCTGGAAGGCGCCGCTGGTCGACTCGCGTAGAGACCCGGAAGAAGGCACATGGTGACCAACGTTGAGAAACAGGAAGCAGCTTTGTTTATTTTTAACCTTCGTTTTCTCTCCTTGTTACGTTTCCTCGATTACCGTATTTTTCGAACTATAAGGCACATTAAGTGAGACAAAGCATTCAGATAAATCAAACTTTATTCAACTCATTCACAATCAACATTGTTTAGTCGTACCACATAAAATCGGTTTGAGGTCAATAAGCACAACCAGAATTAATACATACTACGCACCGGATTAAAAGGCTCACTGTCGATTTTTGAGAAAATTAAAGGATTTTAAGTGTACCTTATAGTCCAAAAAATACGGTATTCAGAATTTTCTAGGTTTTGATAAAAAATTTATTTAGCTGAGTGAAATCAACACGCGAAACAGATATTATAAATATTACATCGTTCTTAGGGATGCACAATATTGGATTTTTGGCCGATATCTGATATGCCGATATGTTAGAACTTATTCGGCCAATAAACGATGCCAATACCGATATTTTATATACTGTATGTTCCTTTGTCAGGACATAGCCCTCTCTCTTATTTAGGCTTATTTGCTACAAAAATTGTGCAACAGCTGTAAGAGCTGGTGAAATATATTCAATAACAGCCATATGATATGCATAGCACTTTAACTTACATTACGGTAAATGAAAAGTGTTAAATGCTTATTAGCATTAGTCACCTGTGATGCTGTATCACTAGCTGCAGTGTGGGATCCTCTGCACTCCTGTGCATGAAGGACAGACTTTTTAAGATCAAAGTTTTTGTCTATCTGTAGTGGAACACCCTGGTCTCTGAACTGTCAGTGAAAACACCTGAATTCACCTTTTCACTGAAGCTCTCAAGTGAATCTCCTTTTCTCTGAAAACCTACAGTGAAGGACAAAATCACTGTTTTATTCCAGTTTGGTTTGAATCTAGAGCACAAATCACTCAGAAAAGACTTCCTTTTAATTTGTGTTTAATTCAGACATAATCATTTTATAACCTTGTGTTATTCGTATGAGCAGTGGTGTTACTTTTTAATATGTTTCAATGTGTTGAATGATCATTGTTAATGTTCATATGATGTATTCTTAATATGCTGCACTATGAAAGTGAATCAAACTCTGTCATAGTCAAGAACTATGACATAAGACTAATCATGCTAACAGGGTTAACACACAAAAATTATTCATTTTTGTGATGTAGTTTGTGTATTACAGTTAGGAAAATTAAGAAGGAAAAAAAAATTAAGTGTGATGTAGTTTGTGTATTAGTTAGAAAAATTAAGTAGAATTATTCATTTTGTGATGTAGTTTGTGTATTACAGTTAGAAAAATTAAGTAGAATTATGGGTGATGTAGTTTGTGTATTACAGTTAGAAAATTAAGTAGAATTATTCATTTTGTGATGTAGTTTGTGTATTACAGTTAGAAAAATAAGTAGAATTATTCATTCTGTGATGTTGCTTGAAGGTTATCATTGGTTGAACAAACTGTGAAATAAGGGGCAGATATAATAAGATTTCATCTTCTTTCTGCTCCCTTCATTTTATCCTACTTGTATTCTTGTATCTGATGAAACTGTCTTGTATTGTTCTTTTAAAATGAATGAATAAACATCAAATCAAACACTTGACGTCCAAATGTCTGTGGTAAAACTCACCCAACAAGTCTTGACATCGGCTATTAGCTTCTCAGTGACGTCGGAATTGACGGCTGGTAACTCGGGTAACGTTACGTTGGAAAAGATCTCTGACTGCAGATGATGTAACAAGGCTCAACTAGTACATAAATCTTCAGAATCCAACATCCTCACTAGCAATAAATAAAACTTCCGCATCGCCGACATTTTGAATTTTCCTCTCCGCCATGAGCTCGGGTAGGCGCACGTGACGTCATCACGTAATGGAATGTCCAATATTGAAATTTAACATTAATATCGGCCGATACCGATACCATGCCGATAATATTGTGTATCCCTAATTTTTATTACCAAAATATAGATGGGGGAGTAGTGGCACAGAGGTTAGAGACAGTGTGCCTGTGATCGGAAGGTCGTCGGTTCAACTCCCCGGACAGACATCATCAAAAAAATGTGGGTTGGAAAGGTGAAGCACCCACATCTGCTTTATTTGGGCCCTTGAGCAAGGCCTCATCACCTGCTCCCCTGACACCCTAGATGAGTCACCCAGACATGAATCTTGCAAATGATCCGTTTTATTGACACATACTGACGTTATAATTGTAAGAATTATGAGGAGGTCAATATTAATACTGACCTCTTTATCCTTAATTAATCTACTTATTCAGATTGAATAGTAAATTCACGGATTCTGTTCTTTTTCAGTTTACCCAATATCTCTGTGATCTTTATGATGGATAAATAAACAGAGCCATTAAGTGACAAAGACGTTAACTTAGTTTGATATGTCAAAGAGACACTATCATTTATTTAGAATAAATCAACTAAATTAACACCATTACACTTGATTGACATGATTTCACTTTCTTTCAATTTAAAACGTCAGCACACTTAAATTCAACACAACAGACTTCAATATTGGATGTAAACATATTTAGTCTGAGGGCTCTTTAAACTTAAAATAGTTTCCAGCTTAGATTGAGAGGGGAAAGAGTAGGAGGAAAGATTTAAGAAGAATCGGGAGGTTAAGAGAGGAAGTTTATCTTGCATTTATGAAACCAGATGACACTCTTCCGTACGCGTCCAGCTAAGATATCATCACACCTCCAGCAAGCAAACAGCTGCTCCTTTACCTTAAGACGTCCGCCTTGGTTCTGGTAAAGAGCTGTGGTCAACTTTAGACTGACGAGTCGTCGGTCCCGCGAGTCCAAGCTGGACTCCACGCGTGTTTACCTTGTCGGTGTCGGTGATACTCGCTTTCGTCGGCAGAAGTCGTGACAGTCGTGGTTTCTTGGCTCAAGATAATTTATTCCAGGAAGGAATAACAAACGCTCGTTCGAGGTGGACTCATAACAGCCTGTTATCAGTCCTTAGCTGAAGACGCAGGTCGTTAGCTCTTGACCAAAACGTACCCAGCTCTTGGGAAAGGTTCACATCTCTTTGAAATTCCCAACAAACTCTGAAGCGTTCTCGCACAGTTAGAACTTAAAAAGCAGGAACAAAGAGAGGAGTGGACTTGCCTTATCAGGCCCAAGGTCACAGCCAGAGCAGAGAGAGCTTTGTTTAGGGAAAGGCACAGCGAGCTGGAGCCCTTTCATGAAAAACAAACGGGTTACTGTCTTCTGAGTTTCTAAACAAAACCGTCCGGTCTCTGTGACCCGAGATTGCACCTTTGACACAGCAGTGAAACACAGTTTAACTCTCACAGAATAACACAGCTTAAAAGCGCACATCATGAAAATGACAAAAGTTATTCTTTTGATCACATTAGGATAAAATCAAAGATAGAAATAGTCTCTTTTGGTGACTATATTTATCAGATTATAGCTAAATGAATGATTTTGTAGTAAATGTCTTGCTTTACTGAGTGGTCAGTAAAGGTCATCACTGGACAGTTCAAAAACCTTAATTTGACCCTGGGTAGGTCCACTACATAATGGATCACCAGCTTATTGTCTTTCAGGAAGAGTGAACACGTCTATTCAAGACTCGAGGTTCTTTATTTGTCATTCCACCACATGTGGAACACAGGAACCCAGTTCCATCCAACAACGTATTAAAATGTAAAAGAAAAACAGTAACAACATCAAAGATATGAGAAAAATGTTAACTAAAAACACACTAAGCACTAGTAGCACAGAAACAAAAGAGTGCTACATGGAGAGGGGGGCACACAGGGGAAGATGGTTTAAAACGGCTGTTTGCCTAATAAGCACACACGCGTGCACACTTTGTAATTTTGTAATTTCCTCGTCCGCCCCTTTGTGCGACCCCTGTTTTTTTCTTCTTTAATCATCAGTCTGAGCTTGGCGTTACAGGAGACAATTCGTTTGCACCTAGAACTGCACTTGGAGTGATTTTTTGTGTTACAGTCACATTTCAGTTCACCTCCAAAGACAAACGTGCCTCATGGGTACCTGCTCAGAGTAAACCAAGGAGAAATGCAAAACTCCACACATTTGTCTTTTTTTTTTTTTCTTCTGGAGGCCCTGATATTCAGTTTAACCTTGACACGGTTTAATGGGAACACATCCTGCATTTGAGATTCAGAAGGAGTTTCTGTCTGGTTTCTTTATCACAGGATGTGTTACTCAGCCCTGGTTGTTACGAAATGTGACATAAATGAAGGGCGACGGATGCAAGCACTGGTGTTTTTAAATAACATAAGAAGCAAACTGACTTTTATCTTTATATTTCTATTCATCCTCTAAACCCTGACCTTCTTGTGTTTCATACGTCATTCCCAGTTGGTACAAGTGTGCCATTTTTAATAGTTTAATTAATTTTCCCCATACTGGATTTTCCTCCTTAGCGGAAGAATAACTGAAGCTGAGCATTTATTTATTAAGTCTGACAATTTGATCATAATTGAAACTGAAGAAATATTACATTTTAAAGTTAAATTGACCTCCAGCTTGTTTTATATTGGTTCTATCTCGGTGGGACCTCATTCTTCTGGGACCGAGATGGTGTTTGAGATGGTGTAGAGGAAGGGCAGCCGACTTGGGACCAGAAAGTTGCGGTTTGACTCCCCGCCATGCCCACATGTTGTGCTGTCCTTGAGCAAGACACCTAATCCCTAATTGCTCCCTGGGCACTTACACAGCTGCCCACTGCTCCACCTGGGTGTATCCCAGGTGTGATGGGTTAAATGCAGAGAACTGATTTTGTCATTGTATAGGAACATACAGTGATGACAAATCATACCACTTACTATTACTATAGGGGTTTTATCCAGTGGTGTAGCCTATGTGATACTAGGATATATGGAGTATACCCACTAGAAAAGCTTGACAATTTAAAAAATAAAATAAAAAATAGTAAAGAAAAAACGAAAACAGGACAACCGGTTTCACCAGGCCAAAAATACTATTAAAAAAAAACATACAAAAAAGTTACCCAAAAATAACCTTTAGCTGAGGCTGCAGGCCACAGCTCCAGGATCAGGACAAAAATATCAAAGGCCCCAGAAAACCCAGGGCGGCAACAAAAAAAAAAGGTCCAAACAAGGAGGTCCAAAAAGAGAGCGGCTGACAGATCCAAAATGTGGGAACACGAGAGGTTAAAAAAAACAGCGCCTGAGAGGGCAAGCACCCTGAAACCAGCCTATTTATGGGCGGGTGGAAAAGACCACAGCCCAAAACAATCAAAGGGTGATTAGCCAACTCAAAACCTTTCCAAAGGGACAAAATAATAAGGCCAATGTGCCCCAGGCACATAACTATTACATTCTACCAACCAGTGTACTTTCTAAGCACAGTATACCCACTATAAAAATGTAGACTACTACACCACTGGTTTAATCCACTTTAAATGTGGTAAAACATCCTTGCACTGAAAGTGCTTTTTTGCCTCCCATCATGGAGTGAAGAGGGAATTGGAAATCATTTCCGTCCATTCGTTCTTGAATGCGCTAGCAAGAAGATGGTGGGTGAAGGCTCGGATATAGTCGCGCTTTTGGTCCGCAAGCTGGAGCGCACGTGCTGCGCGCGCACTGTGCATGCGTTTATAGTGTGGCACGGCAGCGCATGGCAAAGTGCTGTTCTTTTACTGACCAGCAGGTGGCAGTACCCTCTAAAACCTGTGCATATGTTGCAAGAAAGGGTGTAGAAGAAGAAATCTACCGTAGAAGAAGAACTGTTTGAAATCACACAACAAAAACAAATAGCTTTCCGCTCGCTCGGGGAATTTAATGCATTTGAATCACATAAAAAACATTCCTCCATGCGTCGCGACGCCGTTTCCACGACCACAGCGGCGCAGACAGCTGCAGGCTCTGGCGTGAAGGCTGTCGGTGAGGTCCACACCCGACCTGTCAATCAATTCGGCGCGCGCGCTAGGCTTGCGGAGCTTCAAAATCTGGGAGGTGCACGACCACGCGCGAAACCAACGCGCTGGCCAAAGCGCGGGGGCGGGGACTTCGCGATTGCGTCACTTTGGCCGCGCGCCCTATGCGACGCGTCAACTATATCCTAGGCTTGAGACCACGGCTAGAGGCTGACAAAAGACCGACGTTCAGACATGAACATCGACTCATTGAAGAACTTGACCAAGAAGATGCTGCAGCAACATAGTGTGGGCAAAACAAAACAAGAAGATGGTTATGATTAGGGATGGGGCCGATCCGATCCAGTATCAGTATTCGATACCAGCATTATTTAAGTATCGGATTTTCAGATCCAACGTGCCGATATTTCCGATCCAGCTTCAAAGAGCACATGTGTTCCACCATATTCTGTGACTGCTGTCTTAACATTGTGTGAGTTCAACCCAATGAAAACACTCTGGGCCTCACAACAGGAAACACCTAAACTTTAACAGCGCACAAGAGGCAGGTCTATATCACAGACGTCCTTCTCACTCATGGTGCAGCTGGAAAACTAAAAAAACGCTAAGCATTACGGGAAAGACAACACAGTCCACTCCCCTTAACCACTACGGGAGTGGATTTTCTTGTCTTTCCCATAATGCTTAGCGGTATTTTAGTTTTCCACCTGCACCATGCCCATAATGCACGCTAAGCATTATGGGAAAGACAACACAGTCCACTCCCCTTAACCGCTACGGGAGTGGATTTTCTTTTCTTTCCCATAATGCTTAGCGGTATTTTAGTTTTCCAGCTCCACCATGAATGAGAAGGACGTCTGTGATATAGACCTGTCTCTTGTGTGCTGTTAAAGTTTAGGTGTTTCCTGTAGTGAGGCCCAGAGTGTCTTCATAGGGTTTAACTCACACAATGTTAAGACAATAGTCACAGTTCAAAAAATTCATTATTACAGCCTCATATACCTGAACGGTATGGGATCAGGAAAGTATCGGTATCGGTCGATATACCCAAATTTAAGTATTGGTATCGGATTGGAGGTAAGAAATGTGGATCGGTGCATCCCTAGTTATGACACAACCATGGCACGCTTTAATTTTCAAACCCTTCAACACGTGCCATGCACTCAATGAGAAGGTATCGGGAGCGTACATCGTTTGTGCGCCACAGGACTCAACAATCATTTCGTCGTGTTTTGACCCACGCTAAAATGATTTCAGAACGTGTCAAATAGAAAATGGAGTGGCAGCAGCCTCAGTTCTCCAACACAGATAGAACGTTGGATCAAAATGCCAAAAGGACAGACACTAATGTCGGGGGTTGTGTAGAAAAACGAGCCACAAGGGGCAAACTTGAACATTTGAATCGGTCAGTAAACACCGTTTTCTGCAGGACGTGTGATCTTGCTAAAAACAAAGTTGTCTATTTAAACAGCTGATCTGTTTTGTGTGTTCAGCCTGTTTCTGCCTTCTGGAGTTTCCCAATAATATCAAATGCAGAGTAAAACTGCACGTCTTACCAAGCATCCTGGCTCGAGGGCTTTAAGCATGACTCCACAGCTCTAGTTACATAAAGCAATTTTCGAGAAGCATTTTTCTTCTTCTTCTTCGTTCATCTGATCCCTTCTTCAGGGGTCACCACAGCGAACTAAGTCGCACTAAGACTTGGCAATTATTTTTACTCCAGGTGCCCTTCTTGACACAAACACAGACCATTGAGCTACCACAGCCCTCTGTGTGGAGCAGAGAGCTGCTATATAGGGTGCCCAGGGGAGCAGATGGTGGGGGTTAAGGGCCTTGCTCGGGGTCCAGAGTGGGGCAAATGAGAGTGGAAGCAGGTATGGGTGCTTCACCTATCCCACCCACATTTTGACATTGCTGGCACTGGGAGTTGAACCAGCGATCTTCCGATCACAAGCCCACTTCTCTAACTTCTGCACCACCACTCTCTGTTTTCAACAATTCAGTTTTCAAGAAGCTTCAAAGTAAAAACACTGCTGAACTTCAGCCGCCTTACAAGAATACAGTGCAGCGTGTTGCTACGTCTTTAAACCAGCAGGACGTGATAAAACCTGCAGGAGACCAGTGGAACCACACTGGAGATATTATTTCTGCAATATCTCCGTTCCTTCAACGTTGCACTAAAAAAAAGCAGGGTGGCAATTTGATAGCTGCGTCGTTAACGAACGAATGAACACAATTAGTGAAACCCCTCTAAAATAAAATTGTTCTGTTTTTTAGGTGATAAATCCAAAGAAGAAAGGAAAGAAGAAAAACTACCTAAACTCTGGGACGGTAAGGTAGAACACTTGTTGGTTGCGCAGTCGTTTTTATCCAGTTTAAAGTAGGGATGCATCGATCCACATTTCGTACTTCTGATCCGATACCGATACTTTAATCTGGGTATCGACCGATACCGATACTTTTCCGATCCGATACTGTCCAAGTATATGAGTCTGCATAATAAATTTTTTGAACTGAGATCATTCATTTTAACAATGTGTGAGTTACACCCAATAAAGACACTCTGGGCCTTACAACAGGAAACTCACAAACTTTAACAGCATACAAGAGGCAGGTCTATACCACACACAACCTTCTCACTCATGGTGCAGCTGGAAAACTAAAATACCGCTAAGCATTATGGGAAAGACAACAAAATCCACTCCCATAGTGGTTAAGGGGAATGGACTGTGTTGTCTTTCCCATAATGCTTAGTGTTTTTTTTTTAGTTTTCCAGCTTTAGGTGCAGCTGGAAAACTAAAATACCGCTAAGCATTATGGGAAAGACAACAAAATCCACTCCCGTAGTGGTTAAGTCAGAGTCAGAGAGTCTTTATTGTCATTTGCACCGCATGTGGTACATGTGATGAAAACGAGGGAGTTAAAGGGAGTGGACTGTGTTGTCTTTCCCATAATGCTTAGCGTTTTTTTAGTTTTTCAGCTGCACCATGAGTGAGAAGGTTGTGTGTGGTATAGACCTGCCTCTTGTGTGCTATGTAAGGTTGTGTGTTCCCTGTTGTGAGGCCCAGAGTGTCTTATTGGGTGTAACTCACACAATGTTAAGATGGCGGGCACAGAATATGGTGGAACACAAGTGCACTTTGAAGCTGGATCGGAAATATCGGTAGGTTGGATCAGATATCCGATACTTAAAGTATGCTGGTA
This sequence comes from Garcialebias charrua, assembly GCA_038048925.1. Lineage (NCBI taxonomy): Eukaryota > Metazoa > Chordata > Actinopteri > Cyprinodontiformes > Rivulidae > Garcialebias > Garcialebias charrua. The sequence continues at coordinate 38,739 of JBBPBX010001040.1, read as the reverse complement.
TCGGATACCAATACTGATACTGGATTGGATCGGCCCCATCCCTAATTTAAAGTGAATTACATGATTTGAATCAATCAGCACTGATCAGATTGTTGCATGTTTGCGCGCAGGTGACGCTGCTGTCGTTCCTCGTGGACGTTGAAGTCACCTTTCTGGACTACATCAAAGGCGGGTGAGTTGGTTAGCCGTGCAGACGGTGACTCCTGTCACTGGCTTGGTGCACATTTGCATGTGAGAGGGCGGCAGCGGCAGTATATGACAGGGTGTTCGGTTAGAGACTGACAGATGGGCTGACCTGAAGTCACATCCAGGGCTCTGACGCTGAAGTCTGTCTCCGTCCTGGTGTGTAATCATTTATTGTGCCAAGCCCCCGTGTGCCTTTGTGTACTCGTGCAGGAGGGTTGACCGTGTGCAGCCAGGCGTGGCATGAACGCTCGCCTACACACTGCCTTCATAAGAATCACAGAGGGAGGAGGCTGTCGAGGGAGAATGTGTGCGTGGCTGCAACTTAAAAAACAACAAAACAACAGGATCCTGGTATTTTTGTGTCCGAGCTACACGTGTGGTTGTTTTTGTTGTTTAAAATTCAGGTGGTGTGGAAAATTCACTTGCCATTTGCGAGAAATGTTTCATGTTTTTGCCGCAAATAAGAAAAAAATTCTTTATTTGCTCATTTGAGAGGATTTTATATCAATGATAGCACTGACGTCAGAAGCGTTTATAAAGTGGGGAGGACACACTGGTGGAGGGTTCTCGGGTCATCCCACAGAAAATTTTGAATAAAGTAGGTGTCATTTCCTGCATTCTGCAGTATTTTAACAGGTTGTTAAACGTCTACGTTTACCTATACAAGTAAACACTTGATTCAGTAACTATTTCAGAGAGCAACAAGAAGTAGCCTGACCAACATCTCTCCTTGTGTGAATAGAGCACACTCCGCTTCTCTCACACGTCCTGTCCCCTTGATCGACAACTGCTGGCACTAACGTAGCGCTAAGCTAGCGGCGCCATACATTTGCACTAGCTAAGATGCTACAGATGTAGCACTCCGCTTCTCTCACGCATCCTAACCTCTATACAGGTCAACAACTGCCGGTACTAATGGAGTGCTAAGCTATCGTGCAAAACAGAGGTGTCTCCCCCTCCTCTCCCCGCCCCGTTGACAAAAAAAACAAAAACAAATGAAGATATTTTAAATGTGAGAGGGATATGTCCCCCTAAATGATAGTGATACTGAGAGGACTTGGCACAAGGCAACACAACAATCTGCCACCATGTGGGATATTTTTATGCCAAGCCCTTCTAGTTTGACTGAATACTGTATCCTCACATATGTTTACTGTTGCTGTCTACAAACGAAGAAATCCCTTCATCAAACACATTCCCAGCTGCAAACTGGTTTCACTTTAAATTGCTGTTGCAGAGGCTCGTGTTTAGTTTTTCGTCCCTTTTTTTTTTTGTGGCTGACTGTCAGCTGGATGCTCTTGCGTACAACTTCTGCGGGGTAAATTAAGTACCAAATACCGTTTCACTGTCTGAAACCTAAATGGGCTGTTATGGTTCTGTCGCACTTGCTCCAATTGCATGATTGGCCAGACGGTGCATTCGTGGACAGTCACCGATATGTACACTCGCACATAAAAACCTAAACACACCTATTCCCCAAAGCACACAAACGTCTTTGAAGTCTTTTGTGCCTCTTGATCCGATGTCAGGTATTTTTCCTCTCGTCTGCTTCCAACCCTTCAGGTTTATCTCTCCTCTCCACCATGTTTTTTTTTAAATCTCCTGATTGACAGCTCTCTTTTGCAGTTTCAAACCAATCAGCTAATTGCTCATTTGGACCTAATTAGGAGCATGTTCCGCTTGTAGGATTAGCATAAATGACTGATTCAAGACAGCTCCGTGTCAATCCAGAGCTGTGCGGCTCCCCTTCTTTTCTTCTCTCTTGAATAAAGCATTAGCACTACCCGTGAATCTGGACAAAGGGAGCCTCATTTTGTGGGCAATGACGATAAAAAGATGAATTGTTGTGGATATCTTTCATTTTGAACGGTGTCTTTGAAGGCAGCTCTGTCACTCGGATTGACAGATATTGTTCGCCTCTCTTTGGCTTATGAATTTAGTATTGAAACCAGAATAGAGGCAGGAGGGAACACTGCTGGTACCATCGTCATTCTGAGAGGCTATCATTAGTTAAAAGAGCAGACACTGAAAGTCAAGACGAAGATTGGGAGAAAAATACAATGCTTTGAAAGGAACCAAGTCGTTTGACTTGGTGGGATCTGCTTTACAACTCAACGGGAAACAATAAATCTGCCAGTTTTAGAGTTTAGGCCAATTAGACATGATACAGGTGCAGATGCTTCTTCTACTTTCTGAGCGTGTAGAGCTGCTGAGTGGGTTTTGGACAGAAAAGAGTTTGTAAATGGCTGCTGCCAATCTTTAGAAATTATGGTATAATGGCTGAGCTATAAAGCCAAAAGTCCTTTTGGCTCATAATTATATTGCTCAGTATTCATATACACTACTACTAGATAATGGGGTGGGGGGTGGGGGGGAGAACAGTGATTGCTTAGGATTTAGTGATTAAGTTCATTTTTAACCACGGCTACAGTTGCAGTGTAATTCCATTCCTGTTTAACTGTCTAAAAGTTACATTTTCCATGTATTTGGGTAATAATGCAAGGCTTTTGATTATCTAAATTAAAGACTTATTGTCACTTGTGAATATGATCTTAAATAAGTTAGCATAATATTCAGGTCAGCTTCCTGTAGTGGTTGCTGATACAGTAGTCCCTCTCTTATCGCATGGGTTACTTTCCAGACACCCCTGCGATAGGTGAAAATCCATGAAGTAGGGGTGTTATATTTATTTGGGGTGGCTGTAGCTGATTGGTTAGAGCAGTCGTCTTCCAGTGCGAGAGTTGGGGGTTCAATTCCACCAGCAGTCACATGCTGAAGTGTCCCTGGGCAAGACGCTGAACCCCTCATTGCCTCCGATGTGTGTCCAATTGGTGTATAAATGTGATAAAGCATTGATTAGTCTTTGTATAGCTGTAGTACAGTGCTGTATGAATGGGTTAATGAGGACACATATTGTGTTGTAAAGTCTTTGAGTATCTTGCTAAGATAGAAAGGTGCTTTATAAGTACAGTCCCTTTACCATTTATTTTAGTATTTATATATATTTAAGGCTTTATAAAACCTTCACACACTCTTGCAATGTTTGTAACAATGTTCTAAAAACTCTAAACACCCTAAAAGAGTGCAGCGAAAGAGAGCAGACTGATGCTACGGTTTCTGAGCCAATCGCCAGCACGGACTGGCCATCAGGAGCACTGGGACACTGGGACAGCCCCATCGGAAGGGGCTGGACCAAAGGCTCGGTTTGGGTCACGCTTGATTCTTTTAAATAAACAAGCCATGCTGCTCACTCAGGTCTGCCTCAATGAAGCTTTCTTTTTCTGAGGCTGTCACAGCAGAGCAGTGACACACAACAGTTTGCCACCCACCTGTTATTGCTCTACGGTGACTCTGCTCTGCTGTGATAGACAGCCTCAGAAAGAGAAAGGAGGGGACCCCTCTGTGATTATTGAGCGGGCCAGGCCACCGGGAAATGTCCCAGTGCTCCTGATGGCCAGTCCGCCCCTCAGCAAAATTCTCTGGTTGGACGCCTTCCATCATTCGGCCAATCTTGTATCATGAACAATCTTGCGTTGAAAACCCACGTAAGAATGAGTTTGCGAAGTATAGAGGGACTACAGTTGACCTAAAAAAGACCCCTCTTATGGAAGTGCATCGTAGTTTTAAGCACAGAAATGTCAAATATCATCCTACCGGTAATTATTTGGTTGACTCATTGTATTATTATTTTTCACTTCTACACAGTTTCATCATACAAAGGTGAGAATTGTGAGATTAATTAAAACGGTTGTCTAAATTGTAATGCTGTGGTGTGTTTCATGGTTCAACACCCTTATCGTTTAAAAGTAGGGTTTAGGTTGTGGCTTACCACTGGTGCACTGTGAAGCTGCTTCTCTTATCTCATCAGCTAATTGACTGATGTTGGCGCCTTTTGTACAACTAATACGGTTGTTTTGGTTCACAAGTCATTTGGGAAAAGCTTGGAATAGGTGTTTGAGTTTGATAATAACAACTGAAATGAGCTTCCTCCATTGGTGATGAGGAACTCCGTCTTCCAGGAACAGCTTGCTGTAGCGCCGCTGCTCTTCACATTAAAATCTAAGCCTTTTTAAAAAAGTTAGTTTGAAGAGTTAGCTCAACTTCTTCATCCATCACTTGATACTGAGCAAAGACTGAGACACTCTTATCCCTGAGTGGGCAAAACTTAGGGCAGGACTAAAGGCAGAGGGATGAGCTAAAATGA
>JBBPBX010001040.1:15481-32976 GCA_038048925.1 Garcialebias charrua | reverse complement strand
AGTCCAGAAAGGTGACTTCAACGTCCACGAGGAACGACAGCAGCGTCACCTGCGCGCAAACATGCAACAATCTGATCAGTGCTGATTGGTTCAAATCATGTAATTCACTTTCAACTGGATAAAAACGACCGCGCAACCAACAAGTGTTCTACCTTACCGTCCCAGAGTTTAGGTAGTTTTTCTTCTTTCCTTTCTTCTTTGGATTTATCACCTAAAAACAGAACAATTTTATTTTTATTTTTATTAAGTTTATTCATGTTACAATAATGAAAATACAACAAATGACATATATGAAATGAAAAGAAAAAAAAATATAAAATGAAAGGTAGCAGATGAAGAAAATATCTTGTTAAATCTGCTCCTTATCTAACTAATTCAAACAAATTGTTCTATAATAACAAAATAAGTAAACAACTCATTTAATCTTCAATTGTATATATTACTGAATTTCATTCATTTATATTTGTTTAACAATTCAACTTTGACAAGTTTCTTACAGACAGGAATTGATTTGACTTCCTTAATTTCTGTCATAAAGTTATTTCACAATCCTACACCCTGAATTATAGTTTGTCCCTTCAAACTTGTTCTAAATTGCGGTTTCACAAATACATCTTTTCCCTTGAGATTGTAGCAGCCAGATCTTTTCACAAAATACATTTGGATATTTGACGGTAGCGTATTTTTATGAGTAACAAAATGTTATAATCCACCAAATCATAAAATTTCAGTAATCTCATCTGAGAAAATAATTCACTAGATGGGTGACAGTAATGTTTTCTTGTAATTCTTACAATTTTTTTCTGCAAAATAAAAATAGGCATTGTGCTGCTTTTACATGATTTCCCCCATACACTAACACAATAAATCAAATGTGGCACAGTCATTGAATTATACAACAGATACAATGCTTTATCGTTTAGTAGATATCTAACTCTATAAAATACTGCAATTGATTTAGATATTTTAGTTTTAACCAAATTTATGTGTTGTTTCCATGATGGATTATCATCAATAACAACACCCAAGAATTTTACCTCATTGACTCTGCGAATCACTGAGTCCTCGATTAAAAATGGAATATCAATTGATTTATTTTTATTACTAAATAGCATATAGTATGTTTTATCCAGATTTAATGATAATTTATTAAGTCTAAACCAGTTTTGGATTTTTTCAAACTCCTTCATCAATAAATCCAGTAATTGTTCAATATTATTTCCAGAACAAAAAAAAGTTGTGTCATCAGCGAAAAGAACGCATTTAGTGACCCCAGACACTTTAACCAAATCGTTAACATACAAAATGAACAATTTCGGACCGAGTATCGATCCCTGAGGAACTCCACATGTAACAGTACAGTGATCTGATTTCACATCATTCAACTGTACATATTGTTTCCTATTTTCTAAGTAACTACAAACCCATTGTAAGGCTAATCCTCTTATTCCGTATTTTTGTAATTTATTAAGGAGAATACTATGATTTTAGAGGACTTTCACTACCGGTAATTGTGTTCATTCGTTCGTTAACGACGCAGCTATCAAATTGCCACCCTGCTTTTTTTTAGTGCAACGTTGAAGGAACGGAGATATTGCAGAAATAATATCTCCAGTGTGGTTCCACTGGTCTCCTGCAGGTTTTATCACGTCCTGCTGGTTTAAAGACGTAGCAACACGCTGCACTGTATTCTTGTAAGGCGGCTGAAGTTCAGCAGTGTTTTTACTTTGAAGCTTCTTGAAAACTGAATTGTTGAAAACAGAGAGTGGTGGTGCAGAAGTTAGAGAAGTGGGCTTGTGATCGGAAGATCGCTGGTTCAACTCCCAGTACCAGAAATGTCAAAATGTGGGTGGGATAGGTGAAGCACCCATACCTGCTTCCACTCTCATTTGCCCCACTCTGGACCCCGAGCAAGGCCCTTAACCCCCACCATCTGCTCCCCTGGGCACCCTATATAGCAGCTCTCTGCTCCACACAGAGGGCTGTGGTAGCTCAATGGTCTGTGTTTGTGTCAAGAAGGGCACCTGGAGTAAAAATAATTGCCAAGTCTTAGTGCGACTTAGTTCGCTGTGGTGACCCCTGAAGAAGGGATCAGATGAACGAAGAAGAAGAAAAAAAAAGGCTTCTTGAAAACTGCTTTATGTAACTAGAGCTGTGGAGTCATGCTTAAAGCCCTCGAGCCAGGATGCTTGGTAAGACGTGCAGTTTTACTCTGCATTTGATATTATTGGGAAACTCCAGAAGGCAGAAACAGGCTGAACACACAAAACAGATCAGCTGTTTAAATAGACAACTTTGTTTTTAGCAAGATCACACGTCCTGCAGAAAACGGTGTTTACTGACCGATTCAAATGTTCAAGTTTGCCCCTTGTGGCTCGTTTTTCTACACAACCCCCGACATTAGTGTCTGTCCTTTTGGCATTTTGATCCAACGTTCTATCTGTGTTGGAGAACTGAGGCTGCTGCCACTCCATTTTCTATTTGACACGTTCTGAAATCATTTTAGCGTGGGTCAAAACACGACGAAATGATTGTTGAGTCCTGTGGCGCACAAACGATGTACGCTCCCGATACCTTCTCATTGAGTGCATGGCACGTGTTGAAGGGTTTGAAAATTAAAGCGTGCCATGGTTGTGTCATAACTAGGGATGCACCGATCCACATTTCTTACTTCCGATCCGATACCAATACTTCGATACCAATACTTAAATTTGGGTATCGACCGATACTGATACTTTCCTGATCCGATACCGTTCAGGTATATGAGGCTGTAATAATGAATTTTTTGAACTGTGACTACTGTCTTAACATTGTGTGAGTTAAACCCTATGAAGACACTCTGGGCCTCACTACAGGAAACACCTAAACTTTAACAGCACACAAGAGGCAGGTCTATATCACAGACGTCCTTCTCATTCATGGTGCAGCTGGAAAACTAAAATACCACTAAGCATTATGGGAAAGAAAAGAAAATCCACTCCCGTAGCGGTTAAGGGGAGTGGACTGTGTTGTCTTTCCCATAATGCTTAGCATGCATTATGGGCATGGTGCAGGTGGAAAACTAAAATACTGCTAAGCATTATGGGAAAGACAAGAAAATCCACTCCCGTAGTGGTTAAGGGGAGTGGACTGTGTTGTCTTTCCCATAATGCTTAGCGTTTTTTTAGTTTTCCAGCTGCACCATGAGTGAGAAGGACGTCTGTGATATAGACCTGCCTCTTGTGCGCTGTTAAAGTTTAGGTGTTTCCTGTTGTGAGGCCTAGAGTGTCTTCATTGGGTTTAACTCACACAATGTTAAGACAGCAGTCACAGAATGGTGGAACACATGTGCTCTTTGAAGCTGGATCGGAAATATTGGCACGTTGGATCTGAAAATCCGATACTTAAATAATGCTGGTATCTAATACCGATACTGGATCGGATCGGCCCCATCCCTAATCATAACCATCTTCTTGTTTTGTTTTGCCCACACTATGTTGCTGCAGCATCTTCTTGGTCAAGTTCTTCAATGAGTCGATGTTCATGTCTGAACGTCGGTCTTTTGTCAGCCTCTAGCCGTGGTCTCAAGCCTAGGATATAGTTGACGCGTCGCATAGGGCGCGCGGCCAAAGTGACGCAATCGCGAAGTCCCCGCCCCCGCGCTTTGGCCAGCGCGTTGGTTTCGCGCGTGGTCGTGCACCTCCCAGATTTTGAAGCTCCGCAAGCCTAGCGCGCGCGCCGAATTGATTGACAGGTCGGGTGTGGACCTCACCGACAGCCTTCACGCCAGAGCCTGCAGCTGTCTGCGCCGCTGTGGTCGTGGAAACGGCGTCGCGACGCATGGAGGAATGTTTTTTATGTGATTCAAATGCATTAAATTCCCCGAGCGAGCGGAAAGCTATTTGTTTTTGTTGTGTGATTTCAAACAGTTCTTCTTCTACGGTAGATTTCTTCTTCTACACCCTTTCTTGCAACATATGCACAGGTTTTAGAGGGTACTGCCACCTGCTGGTCAGTAAAAGAACAGCACTTTGCCATGCGCTGCCGTGCCACACTATAAACGCATGCACAGTGCGCGCGCAGCACGTGCGCTCCAGCTTGCGGACCAAAAGCGCGACTACAGTATATCCGAGCCTTCACCCACCATCTTCTTGCTAGCGCATTCAAGAACGAATGGACGGAAATGATTTCCAATTCCCTCTTCACTCCATGATGGGAGGCAAAAAAGCACTTTCAGTGCAAGGATGTTTTACCACATTTAAAGTGGATTAAACCAGTGGTGTAGTAGTCTACATTTTTATAGTGGGTATACTGTGCTTAGAAAGTACACTGGTTGGTAGAATGTAATAGTTATGTGCCTGGGGCACATTGGCCTTATTATTTTGTCCCTTTGGAAAGGTTTTGAGTTGGCTAATCACCCTTTGATTGTTTTGGGCTGTGGTCTTTTCCACCCGCCCATAAATAGGCTGGTTTCAGGGTGCTTGCCCTCTCAGGCGCTGTTTTTTTTAACCTCTCGTGTTCCCACATTTTGGATCTGTCAGCCGCTCTCTTTTTGGACCTCCTTGTTTGGACCTTTTTTTTTTGTTGCCGCCCTGGGTTTTCTGGGGCCTTTGATATTTTTGTCCTGATCCTGGAGCTGTGGCCTGCAGCCTCAGCTAAAGGTTATTTTTGGGTAACTTTTTTGTATGTTTTTTTTTAATAGTATTTTTGGCCTGGTGAAACCGGTTGTCCTGGTTTCGTTTTTTCTTTACTATTTTTTATTTTATTTTTTAAATTGTCAAGCTTTTCTAGTGGGTATACTCCATATACCCTAGTATCACGTAGACTACACCACTGGATATAACCCCTATAGTAATAAGTGGTATGATTTGTCATCACTGTATGTTCCTATACAATGACAAAATCAGTTCTCTGCATTTAACCCATCACACCTGGGATACACCCAGGTGGAGCAGTGGGCAGCTATGTAAGTGCCTAGGGAGCAATTAGGGATTAGGTGTCTTGCCCAAGGACAGCACAACATGTGGGCATGGCGGGGAGTCAAACCGCGAATTTCTGGTCCCAAGTCGGCTTCCCACACCATCTCGGCCCCAGAAGAATGAGGTCCCACCGAGATAGAACCAATATAAAACAAGCTGGAGGTCAATTTAACTTTAAAATGTAATATTTCTTCAGTTTCAATTATGATCAAATTGTCAGACTTAATAAATAAATGCTCAGCTTCAGTTATTCTTCCGCTAAGGAGGAAAATCCAGTATGGGGAAAATTAATTAAACTATTAAAAATGGCACACTTGTACCAACTGGGAATGACGTATGAAACACAAGAAGGTCAGGGTTTAGAGGATGAATAGAAATATAAAGATAAAAGTCAGTTTGCTTCTTATGTTATTTAAAAACACCAGTGCTTGCATCCGTCGCCCTTCATTTATGTCACATTTCGTAACAACCAGGGCTGAGTAACACATCCTGTGATAAAGAAACCAGACAGAAACTCCTTCTGAATCTCAAATGCAGGATGTGTTCCCATTAAACCGTGTCAAGGTTAAACTGAATATCAGGGCCTACAGAAAAAAAAAAAAAAAGACAAATGTGTGGAGTTTTGCATTTCTCCTTGGTTTACTCTGAGCAGGTACCCATGAGGCACGTTTGTCTTTGGAGGTGAACTGAAATGTGACTGTAACACAAAAAATCACTCCAAGTGCAGTTCTAGGTGCAAACGAATTGTCTCCTGTAACGCCAAGCTCAGACTGATGATTAAAGAAGAAAAAAACAGGGGTCGCACAAAGGGGCGGACGAGGAAATTACAAAATTACAAAGTGTGCACGCGTGTGTGCTTATTAGGCAAACAGCCGTTTTAAACCATCTTCCCCTGTGTGCCCCCCTCTCCATGTAGCACTCTTTTGTTTCTGTGCTACTAGTGCTTAGTGTGTTTTTAGTTAACATATTTCTTATTTTGTATCTTAGATCTTGTTACTGTTTTTCTTTTACATTTTACCGTATTTTCCGGACTTTAGGTCGCAGCTTTTTATCATTTTTTTTCATGGCCTGCGACTTATAGTCAGGTGCGACCTATATGTGGCTTTTTATAAAATAAGCTGATTTGTAATCATTTATTAACAAAAATTAAACTGAGACACACTCTTACAATAATGTCAGCTAACAAATATATATTTTTAGGTGTTTATCCTGCTAAAATTATTCATTTATTAAAGAAAAGTTCAGCTCAGACACATATTTGCTATAATTTTTATCAAACAAATAATTGTTTTTAAAGGGATTGTGACATGATTTTTTTACTATTCATAAAATTGCTCAAAATATATATATTTTATCATTTAAATATGTTTGTTTTTGCAAACAAAATGATAAATCACTTTAATTTTGCTTTAAAAGTGATTTTGAACTTCAAGCCGTGTTTAATCATGGGAAATCCGATTACACTCGAACGCACCATATGTGATGTCACACTGGGCAGAGGGCTGTGGTGTCTTTAATAGCGGACAATTTAAAACTGGACGAATTTAGCAATCTATGTGAAGATTTGAGCTATTTGTCTTCATTTTGGGAAGCAGAAAATAGTTTGGGTGATGGAACAAGAAACAACAGGATCTAATTTAGGTCTGATGCTGTATCAGACTTCCTTCATGTCGAGCTGCTCATACCTGCGCACTGTGACAAGCCCAGAGCTCTGCCCGGTGTGACATCACAGATGGTGCGTTCGCGTGTAATGGGATTTCCCATGATTAAACACGGCTTGAAGTTCAAAATCACTTTTAAAGCAAAATTAAAGTGATTTATCATTTTGTTTGCAAAAACAAACATATTTAAATGATAAAATATATATATTTTGAGCAATTTTATGAATAGTAAAAAAATCATGTCACAATCCCTTTAAGTGTTAATCTTCTTAAAAGCCTTGCTGTGCACTCCTGTGGAAGAGACATTTGCAGCAGAGCTAAACACGGTCCACATTTTGACGTAGGTGCGACCTATACTGTAGTCAGGTGTGACCTATACAGTATATGGATTTTTCCAATTCTTTGGCAATAATTGGACAATGCGACCTATACTCGGGTGTGACCTATAGTCCGAAAAATACGGTAATACTTTGTTGGATGTAACTGGGTTCCTGTGTTCCACATGGGGTGGAATGACAAATAAAGAACCTTGAGTCTTGAATAGACGTGTTCACTCTTCCTGAAAGACAATATGCTGGTGATCCATTATAACGTCAGTATGTGTCAATAAAACGGATCATTTGCAAGATTCATGTCTGGGTGACTCATCTAGGGTGTCAGGGGAGCAGGTGATGAGGCCTTGCTCAAGGGCCCAAATAAAGCAGATGTGGGTGCTTCACCTTTCCAACCCACATTTTTTTGATGATGTCTGTCCGGGGAGTTGAACCGACGACCTTCCGATCACAGGCACACTGTCTCTAACCTCTGTGCCACTACTCCCCCATCTATATTTTGGTAATAAAAATTAGGGATACACAATATTATCGGCATGGTATCGGTATCGGCCGATATTAATGTTAAATTTCAATATGTGCCATTCCATTAAAATAACTTGCCGATATAAAAGGCGCCGTTTTTGCCTGCAGCGCCAGCACAACGTGATGACGTCACGTGCGCCTACCCGAGCTCATGGCGGAGAGGAAAATTCAAAATGTCGACGATGCGGAAGTTTTATTTATTGCTAGTGAGGATGTTGGATTCTGAAGATTTATGTACTAGTTGAGCCTTGTTACATCATCTGCAGTCAGAGATCTTTTCCAACGTAACGTTACCCGAGTTACCAGCCGTCATTTCCGACGTCATTGAGAAGCTAATGGCTGATGTCAAGACTTGTTGGGTGAGTTTTACCACAGACATTTGGACGTCAAGTGTTTGATTTTATTTTATTTGATGTTTATTCATTCATTTTAAAAGAACAACACAAGACAGTTTCATCAGATACAAGAATACAAGTAGGATAAAATGAAGGGAGCAGAAAGAAGATGAAATCTTATTATATCTGCCCCTTATTTCACAGTTTGTTCAACCAATGATAACCTTCAAGCAACATCACAGAATGAATAATTCTACTTATTTTTCTAACTGTAATACACAAACTACATCACAAAATGAATAATTCTACTTAATTTTCCTAACTGTAATACACAAACTAGATCACAAAATGAATAATTCTACTTAATTTTTCTAACTGTAATACACAAACTACATCACCCATAATTCTACTTAATTTTTCTAACTGTAATACACAAACTACATCACAAAATGAATAATTCTACTTAATTTTTCTAACTAATACACAAACTACATCACACTTAATTTTTTTTCTACTTAATTTTCCTAACTGTAATACACAAACTAGATCATAAAATGAATAATTCTACTTAATTTTCCTAACTGTAATACACAAACTACATCACAAAAATGAATAATTTTTGTGTGTTAACCCTGTTAGCATGATTAGTCTTATGGCACAATGTTAATAGTTCTTGACTATGACAGAGTTTGATTCACTTTCATAGTGCAGCATATTAAGAATACATCATACGAACATTAACAATGATCATTCAACACATTGAAACATATTAAAAAGTAACACCACTGCTCATACGAATAACACAAGGTTATAAAATGATTATGTCTGAATTAAACACAAATTAAAAGGAAGTCTTTTCTGAGTGATTTGTGCTCTAGATTCAAACCAAACTGGAATAAAACAGTGATTTTGTCCTTCACTGTAGGTTTTCAGAGAAAAGGAGATTCACTTGAGAGCTTCAGTGAAAAGGTGAATTCAGGTGTTTTCACTGACAGTTCAGAGACCAGGGTGTTCCACTACAGATAGACAAAAACTTTGATCTTAAAAAGTCTGTCCTTCATGCACAGGAGTGCAGAGGATCCCACACTGCAGCTAGTGATACAGCATCACAGGTGACTAATGCTAATAAGCATTTAACACTTTTCATTTACCGTAATGTAAGTTAAAGTGCTATGCATATCATATGGCTGTTATTGAATATATGTCACCAGCTCTTACAGCTGTTGCAATTTTTGTAGCAAATAAGCCTAAATAAGAGAGAGGGCTATGTCCTGACAAAGGAACATACAGTATATAAAATATCAGTATTGGCATCGTTTATTGGCCGAATAAGTTCTAACATATCGGCATATCAGATATCGGCCAAAAATCCAATATTGTGCATCCCTAAGAACGATGTAATATTTATAATATCTGTTTCGCGTGTTGATTTCACTCAGCTAAATAAATTTTTTATCAAAACCTAGAAAATTCTGAATACCGTATTTTTCTGACTATAAGGTGCACTTAAAATCCTTTAATTTTCTCAAAAATCGACAGCGAGCCTTTTAATCCGGTGCGTAGTATGTATTAATTCTGGTTGTGCTTATTGACCTCAAACCGATTTTATGTGGTACAACTAAACAATGTTGATTGTGAATGAGTTGAATAAAGTTTGATTTATCTGAATGCTTTGTCTCACTTAATGTGCCTTATAGTTCGAAAAATACGGTAATTGAGGAAAGTAACAAGGAGAGAAAACGAAGGTTAAAAATAAACAAAGCTGCTTCCTGTTTCTCAACGTTGGTCACCATGTGCCTTCTTCCGGGTCTCTACGCGAGTCGACCAGCGGCGCCTTCCAGATACCTTTTAATGGGGTACGGTGGAGGTGGGGGCACTGAAAATCTATTGAAATTCAGTGGGGGCACCTAAACCAAAATCCTCAACAAAATTTCAGAAGATTTGTTGTGTTGTCGTCATACATCGGTTATTCGACAAATTTGATTTTCAGAGGTCAACTTTAGTTTTTTTTTTTTTTACTTACAGCTGATATTACTTATTAAGAAAAGCTCTCATTATTCAACTTGTCCTCTCTCTACATTTAAATGTATATGTGGACAATGGTTTTGAACTGTTGAATCGAACATCAGCTTAAAATATGATGATTTTTGTTATTTTACTGGTGCTTTTTTAACAATATTCACTTAAGTGGCATAAATTACATTTTAAAACATTTTTCTTAATTCAGTGGAGCAGAATTTTAAAAAAGCAGCTTTGTTGTAATAATATTTAATTATTGGGGCAAAATAAATAAATGAAAATATATTTGCAGTCCAGCATGGGACCCACTAACCTTTACAAGGTTGTGGATAAAGGCCTTGCTTTGAAATCGATATTCTTTCAGTCCTGCACACGCGCACACACTTACCTCGTACATGTTGAACTGGCTCTGTCCTCTGGAGAGCTCCCTGTAGCTGGTGCTGAACTCTCCGATAAAGTCGTGACTACGCAGAGGGGTGCGAAAAGAAAAGAACAGAAAATATTGATGCAGGAACGATTTTACAGCAAACTCATTTGAGTCCCAAACCATTCGTTCGCTCTGGCCCCTCGTGGAAAACCTCGCAGCAGTTCTCAGCGTTTTCAGTCAAACTCTGACAACCCAAACTTTAAATAGTGGAAAAAATAAATCCTTCCTGATTCACTAAAAATCAAACTTTTTGCAGCAGCTAGAATCCAGACTTAAAATAAAGCGATCCCCTCGGCTCTTTTATTTGCTGAAAACACAGATCACAGGTAATTAGTAGCCGCCTGGGTCGGTTTAACTCAACGGACTGATGACACATTAAATTTAAATAAAACTAGAGAAATTACATTTCCTGCAAAAATGCAGTGTGAATGCTTATTGCAGAAGAACTTGCTGAAAAACAGCTGAAATTAGCTAAAAAATATGCTGAAATCTAACTGAAATGGAAGAACAAGCCTAAACTTGCAGAAGAAAGCAGAAAACACCTACTTGCTGAACTAGGTTTAAATGAACAAAAATGAGCACAAAATTAGGAAATTAGCTAAAAAAGCTGAAATTAGCAAAAAATGCCTGAAAAGTAGCTGAAAGGCAGAAAGAAGCTTAAACTACAAGAAGGGAGTGGAAGGAGCTAAAATTTGCTAAAAAATGTGGAATTAGCTGAAAATTTTGAAATTAGCATAAAAACAGCTAAATAGTAGCTGAAATAGCAAAACTAGCTGAAACTAGTGTAATTAAGCTGAAAGCAGCATAACAAGCTAAAATTAACAGAAATAAGTTAATTTCACTGAAAATAGCAGAATTTACCACAAATAACTTGAATATATCGGCAAACAGCTGAAATTAGCAAAAAAATGCTAAAATGCTAACTGAAAAAGTAGAACAAGCCTAAAGGCCGAGATATAGCTCTGCGTACAGCCTGTACGCCGCTCTACGCGCGCGTTCTGTGCGCGTGCGTTCACAAGCACAGCTCTACGTTCGATCTCGCGTTAATTCTCGCGTTTTCGCTCCAAATTCTTGACGTCATTTAAGCAACAGCAGGGCGGAGCGTTTACCTACGGGACAAATTGAGGTCGCTGATTGGTCATTTGCTGACACGCCTACTGAATTGATTGACAGGTCGGGTGGGGAAAAAAAAGGCACTTCACACAGCTTCTGCCGCTGCGGTATTCTGTGTTTATATGTTAATAAAAAGTTCTAAAAAATTAAATAAAAACAGGGAGCGCTGATCCAGCACACCAGAACACCAGGAAATCTGCAGAGCCTCGCGTAGCCACGTTGGACATGAGTTTAGTTAGCTCGTGACAAATTCATTCATTTCCTCATCATTTCAGTCATGGAGTCAGCGGAGGAGGAAGCGATCACTTGACTTTTCAGAGTCAGAGTCAGAGAGTCAGAGAGTCTTTATTGTCATTTGCACCGCATGTAGTACATGTGATGAAAACGAAATTATGTACACGGGGTCCCAGTTACATCCAACAACAACTACAAGAGAAACAACAAATGCAAGAGAAAAACAGTAATAACATTCTAGGATTAACTAAGAGAAGCATCAGCTAGTAATACTCTAAGCCCTAATGTAGTAGAAAAACATCGTTATAAACAGCAGCACGAACATGAGTCATTATGAGCAGATGGTCACAGGTGAAACGCAGCAACAAGAAACAGATCAGCATCAACATGATGTGATATTTTGCAGTGTTTATTCTTGTTATTTATTTATTCATGAGTCTGACAGCCTCAGGGTAGAAGCTGTTCCTCAGTCTAGTGGTTCTACATTTGATGCTCCTCAACCTCCGTCCTGAGGGGAGTGGGGCAAAGAGCGAGTGTGCTGGGTGAGTGAGATCCTTCATGATGCAGGTGGCTCTTTTCAAAAAAACAAAAGAAAAGTCCAGATCAGTGATGAAGAAGGGGAATTTAATACATTTGTGTCTCATACAAAACAGTCTGGCGCCGGGCAGTTTATTGTGAGACAACGCGCCTTGCGTACGCGGTCGTAAAATTTGAGCTTTGCGCGTACATGCCCTGCGGGGCTACGCTTGTGCCTCTGCGTACGTACGGTGTACAGCAGCGTACTGCCGTACGCAGAGTTATATCTCGGCCTTAAATAAGCAGAAGAAATTAGAAGAAACACACATGTGCTCAATTACGCTGAAAAAAGCAGAAATGAACACCTAAAAGTGGAAATTATCTGAAAAAAAGACTCGCTTATTATCCTTCTTAACTTTGTTTTATGTATTTTATATTTTAATTTATTCCTGCTGATCTTTGTACTGTGCTTGTTGTTTGCTTTTGTAAAGTTTCCTTGGGTGTCCTAAAAGGCTCTTTTTGAATAAAATTATTATTATTATTTTCCTCTTCATGATGCTTTTTTTGACTGATGCAACTTGCGCTCCGGAATGACTTATAGTCTGGAAAATACAGTACCGTAATCAAGTAAGCTGGTAGTACCAATGCCAGAACAGTAGGTGGCGATAAACAAAATCAAAACATTTTAAACATGGCTAAAGAAGATATGAAGTTAATTACAGCTATTGATTTTCTTTGACACGGGTGATTATTTAGTCTTATTTATAAACCTTTTAAACAAAATCAAGAAAAAAACCAACAGTTAAAACCTGGAAAAGTTACTCCTATGTTTAGCATTTAGCACACAGATATATATAAAATAAGATATTTTAAATCATCCACATCTGTTTTTTTCTTCTTCTTTTAGAGTACCGTAAACATTAATGTGAAGTTTCAATGTTTCTACTATGGTTTGAGCATAGTAAATATTTACCCGCCGTCTCTGTCCCAGTCGTAAACCTCGACCTTGATTGTCCTGGTGAGAGAGAAAAACACAAAAGAAAATGTATTTTCATTTATACAACCACTTTTTTTATTTTAATTGAGAGATTTGGTGAAAATAAATCAATGTTTTATTCCCAAAGGAACATAGAAAACACGTCCAATGCTGAAACTATGAAGTTGTACGAAAAAAAAAAGGTCATATTGAATTTCATGGCAGCGGGACATTTCTAAATACAACAGGCTGTAAAAGTAAGTGGTACGAATAAGACGCAACTGGAGAAGAATTTTGCACAATAAAAAAAAATCTGGTTAAATGTCAATGGGTCAAGAAAAGGACAGGGTTTAAAAACAGCATTTTAGAGAAGCTCTCTATGAAGTAAAGATGGGCAGAGGTTCACCAGTCCATTAAACTGAGAAGACTTTGACTATCCCTAAGAAATCTCAAAGGACGAGGCTGAACGTGAGTATTGGAGGGTCGTGATCTTCGGACCTTCAGGGGCTACAGCTCATTGAAAATGGGCCGAGGCAAAGTGGAGAACTATTTTGAGGTCAGACGGATCTAATTTTATTTTATTTTTTAATGGAAACCACTTTCTCCGTTCTGGAGACGAGAGACCGTTCAGTTTGTTATCAACAGGTTTAACAGCAAAACATCAAAGTCAAAGTCAAAAGTCAAAGTCAACTTTATTGTCAGATCTGCAATATGTACTGTACAGGACATACACAGGACCGAAATTGCGTTTCTCTCAGTCCCTCGGTGCAACAGTAAACATCTAAACATTGAAACACTGAAACATATAATAATAGACATAAGCATAAAATAGTAAAACTAACACTGTCCTGAGTTTTTTGCATAGTGGCAGAGGTGTCAAGTAACGAAGTATAAATACTTCGTTACTTTACTTAAGTACAAATTTTAGTTATCTATACTTTAGTAAAGTAATTATTTTTCAGCCTACTTTATACTTCTACTTCTTACATTTTCACGCAATTACTGGTACTTTCTACTCCTTACTTTTTAAAAATAGCCTCGTTACTTTTCTTTCATTTTGCCGTTTTTTTTGTAGAATATAGATATTCACGCTCACGCAGGACTTTCCAAAAATTGACATAAATATCCGCATCAGCAGCCGTCGTCACTCACCAGTGTTGCCAGATTGGGCGGTTCACCGCGATTTTCCTTCTGACTTTTGCGGGTAAAGAGTGCTTTGGGTGGGTGGGACTCTATCTGGCAACACCGGTCACACCGGTGTTTACGCGTGACATCCGGGGCAGCGTCGGCAGCGCCGGGACCCTCCATCAGTAGTTGGGGCGTCTTCTATAGCAACTGCAGCCAAGAGTACTTGACTTCATCCGGCGAAGCCATGCTGTCCGTGACGCTGACTTGCTAGGGGCTCTGCTAGCGCTAGCATTAGCGTCTCGCGAGACAACGTTACCTCTCAACGAGAGATATCGCGGGAGTTTAATATCGCGAGATCTCGTACAACGAGATCTCGTTACATGCCTACGAGGTAAGCTGAAAGTTTTTGGTTTTTTTATCAGTTGATTACTGACTTCTAGTGACCTAGTAACATACTAATGTTGTATAATAAATATAAACGTGAAAGACAACAAAACCAGGAGAACCCTTGACCAATTTGTTCTGCACCGGGCAACACCAGAGGCAGATATGGTATGTAAAAAAAAAAAACTGCCATCAGTTATGTCCAGAAGTGGTTTGACTTCTCAGAGGAAAACTGGCTCTTTCACCTTCAGCCCCTCTCTCTGGCATCTGGAAAAATATCCTTTGAGGAAGTGGAGAAGATCACTGAAAGTCTTCACCTGGTTGGCAGGTAAAAATTCAATAATTTCCAGTGTAGTGGTGAACCATGTTTAATTATTGATAGTTATAAACAAAAGTGTACAATTGACACGTACAAATAAATACATAATTGTGAATTTACTTTACACTATGCAAACATACAACCTTGTCCATCTTTAAAAAAACACAGTTCATATAGGTAAATTAATAAATACATTTCAAAATGTAGTTTAAATACAATGCTAAATTATAAATATAAACAATACACGTTTTTCCATTTATTTATCACTACATAACCTAGGCTATGTGTCACTAATGAACTTTAACACCTTTTGGCAGGCTAAACATGTCTATGGATGAGCTGTATGAGGAATGTGTGACTGCAAACAGCCTGATAGACCACCTCACCACCTCACCTCAGGAGAAAGAAAGGTGGCAGTCCCAGGGAACAGCAGAGAAGTGGATGCAAGTTCTTCAGGCAGCTGACCTCCCCAACATCCAGCTGTTGTATCCTTTGTCCTCAGCATCCCATCTTCCACTGGGTTTGTGGAAAGGATTTTCTCTTTCATGAAAAGTAAGTGGACTGATGTGCGAAACAAATGTTCTACTGAACTAATTAGAAGTGAGCTCATTGTCAGTCTAAATTATGAAATGTCTTGCTCAGAGTTTTACTCTTTGGCACTGAAAAACAGAGCACTCCTTGCTGCAGCACGATCTCAGCAGAAAAACAAATGGAAAAAATAGGTTGACTCCATAATGTAACGTTCCACTGTTTTAGTTTACAAGTTTTTTAATTCTATTTACACTAAAAATAAATGGTTAATTGTGTAATAATTTGTTTATACATATTTTTATAATTCAAAAACACGTATCCAAATGAATTCAGGTTGATTTCAAAGTGAGGAGGGGCAGGCAGGGTGTTTGTGTGTGTGTGTGTGTGTGTGTGTGTGTGTGTGTGTGGGGGGGGGTTAAATGGGGTGACCAGCCCTGCCGAGAGGTGTCCCTTATTTATTTATCAAGGAGTTGGCAACCCTATTTTCAATGGGCATATATGCAGTTAAGACAGGTAGCTTAGTGCACCCCTAGTTTTTCAACATTAACAATATAATATAATCTAGTCTAAAAAAATGATTTTTGTGGGGGAGGTGGGGTTGTATACAATAGTATGTGTGGTGCAGCCTAAGCATTTGTCTTTGTTGTTGCTTTTTCTTACGCTACTTTTACTTTTATACTTTTAAGTAGTT
Organism: Garcialebias charrua; assembly: GCA_038048925.1. NCBI lineage: Eukaryota > Metazoa > Chordata > Actinopteri > Cyprinodontiformes > Rivulidae > Garcialebias > Garcialebias charrua. The sequence continues at coordinate 16,827 of JBBPBX010001040.1, read as the reverse complement.
TTTGAAACCAGTACTTTTTTACTTTTACTTGAGTAAAAAGCTAGAGTTGATACTTCTACTTCTACAGAAGTAATTTTAAATCCCAGTATCTATACTTCTACTTGAGTAATGAATGTGAATACTTTTGACACCACTGCATAGTGGTATAAGAGTATGAAAATTTACACCAACTCTAAAACTAAAACATTAAACATTTAATGAACATAATACTGTCCTGAGTTTTTGCATACTAGTATAAAAAAAGAGTATAAAAAGTATAACTAAAATAAACTAAAGGTTTCTAGCATTGACATTTGCAAAGTGGCAAAGCAGCGTATGAGTTAATGTACACAGTATATGTATGAGGTAGTAGTTGATGTTGTTATAGAGGCAAAAAGTGGCATATGCAGTAAGGCACATTGGGCATCCCTAAATAAGACCGTTCAGAGCACACTGTATATGTATCAGCAGTGGTGTAGATATTAGAGTAGTGTAAATGTAAACAGTAGTAATTACATGTAAGCAGTAGTATTTACATGTAATGTAATGTAGTATGTACATGCTTACATGTAAGCAGTAGTATTTCTCAAAAAAATTCACTTAAATATCCCAACTGGGGAACAATAAAGGCTGTTTCTATTCTATTCTATAAAATGACCGATATCAAGTAAAGTACAAACCTTTGGCTACAACTAATCTTTTTTTATTTTATTTCATGCTACAAAGCATGGATAGTCATTCACAAAACTTGGCTAAATATGTGTTTAAAAAAACTGCAGCTGATTTATTAATCAATGGAGGGTAATGGACATTTTAAAAGAAAGATAAAGTGGTATCATCAGCATACAATGTCCCTTTAAACATGCTATGACTCTTATAGTGACTACCAGCTTACGATTTTTCCTAACGTCAATCAAACTCTGTAAGGTCCATGGTCCAAATGAGTGACCTACCCAATTTTTTAAAGAAAAGTTACTCAAATCAATGTTTTGTTTCTGAGAAAAGACTAAAATGAACTTTCTAAGCACAAGAAAACAACAAACAGTAAACCCAACAAACGAAATAAAATAAATATAATAATAATTTAGAACTTTTTTCCAACAAAATCAATAAAATATTGTCCTTTCTCCAAAATATTGTTCATGTTGAGTTTATTTATAAAAGAAAAATTAGAAAAAAGGGACACTTTTTCGTCATTTTAATTTCCATTTTCGTTTTTCATCTCGTCAGTTTTGGCCCATGCATAAAAAAGTTTGGACACCCTCGTCTTAGATGTTAACAGACGGTTGTTAAAAAGGACGGGATGATTCACAGTAGAAACATTGTCCGGCTCAACGTTACTGAGGCGTGCTGCTGTTAAAAAAAAA
>JBBPBX010001040.1:0-12707 GCA_038048925.1 Garcialebias charrua | reverse complement strand
TGTATATAGTGGAGACCCCCCCACCCCGCAAAAATATACATAAATAAGAAAAATAAATAAATTTAATAAAATCACAAACCCCTTCAGCCAGATTATTGCAGAGTGGCTATGGAGACTGGTTTCACAGTCAACAGTCACCTACTCACCTTCCACCATATGACATCAAGCTATACCAAAAATGAGTGAAACATCAACCCACTGTTCCACCTTACCAGGATATACAGCATGGACACTGGATTGTCATCCAGGCTGGATTAATATGGTCAAATGACAGAAGCAAGGTGATCACAACTTAAAGGGTTCAATTTTCTGAGGGCAACATTGCAGATGTCCAGGACAGCTACAAATACATTGCAATCCCACAAGTCAATGGCAGACATTTTGAGGCAGCAAGAAAGCCAGCCACAAACAAAGCTCAACAAAGAGTAATGCAGGCCCTGAAGAGCTAGCTGAAGGATAAATACAATGTCCAAACCATCAACACATTGGCACTTTGATTGGTCAGATACCCCACTGGTAAAATAGCCTTGGTGTAAAGAGGAGACATACATCACTGACATCAACACATGGAAACTATTCACAATGTGCAATGGGTTTCACCTCAAGTTCAGCCCCCTGAGACTGTACTCTTGAAAATAATGAGAAGCAGAGGACTAGTGAGCGTCAAAGCTACGATCTTGGTTTACAGCATGAAGAAAGCCTCCAACAATAAACTGCTAAGTGAATGTGACTTGGAAGAGGAGGGACAAAATTAAAAAAAAACATCATGGAATTAATCTCTTACACAGCATGTACCAACAAATCTCTCCAGTGGCTAGAAGGCTGGACTGAAGAACAACATAGGAGCAATAACTGTGGCAGTACAGGATTCAGGCTGTGCAAATATAATATAATATCAGTTTAAAGAGTAGGTCTACTTTAGTACAAGGAATAAGACTGTGGGATGGTTTGGAACCTGATATTAAAATTGCAAAATCAATATCTATATTTAAGAAAACAATTAAAACAAAAATTTTTGAACAAATATTCATAAATTACGGTAGATCATATGTAAATTACTATATATGGTATTGTGTGAGAAATCATTTATAATCTTATTTTTTGCGATTGCTGTTTGAATTGATTGTATGAATTAATTTTGTTTGAAAAAGGGGCAGATATAACAAAGATTTTTTTCTTCTTCTGCCTCCTTTCATTTCATGTATTTTTTGATTTTATATTGTGTTTTTTTGGTAAACATTATTCTTGTGTTTTTAAAATTTGAAATTCATAAATTGCTTGCTTGATTGATTGATTGATTGATATGCACCTGAAACTGTCTAGCACATAAGAGCAGGCTGTAAGATACAGGCATACAAAGCGTACATGAAATGCCATAAGCAAGTGGCTGGAATAGTGTATAGGAAAAGCTGTGTCGAGTTGGAAGTCTTGAAGTCTAAGTCGACTCCATTAAGGGTTATGAAGAATGACAAGTCTAAGATACTGTGGGCCTTCCAGATCTAGAGTGACAAACAAGTGATGGCTAACCAACTGCACATTGTGGTGGTCGACAAAGTACAGAAGAAGACAGTGGTGACCTCAGAGTTCTTTATACAAAAGAACACTGTCCTAGAAACACCTAAGTTAAATAGCAGAACCTTGCTCCCAGGCCTTTGGTAGAAGACTTGAGCCTGAAGTAGAACCACCCAGCACAAGCTCAAAAGCAGGATTAGAAAGTTTGCACAGTCAAAGTTTTTGTGTGTGTGTGAACAAATATTATGCGTTATAACCATAATGTTTTTTATTGATGAAAAATATTCTCACTTTAAAGAACCACACTCGACAGCACAATATTTTTTTTACCGGTATTTATTTCCAAGGTCAGACTTTCTGGACGGGTTACATAGATATAGAGCAAGTCAACAAAGACCAGTCACGAGAATCTACCAACGAGCCGTGTGTGAACTTGCTTTTAAACTCTTTATCAATTCAGCTGAGCTCACAGACTCAGAAGCACCCTTGAAGCGACAGCTGCACGTTGCAGCCTCACTCAGCTCCTCATCTATTGTTCTACTAACCCATACATATGGTTCTTGGGCAGAGATAGCATTCTCAGCCATAACAGTTGAAAACATCCATAACCCTTGACCAAAAATTCCCTATTTTTTTACCCTTAATTATAAGGAAGAACAGTGCACCAACCCGTTTCACTGTAGTGTCGTTCTTAGAAAATAATTGAGTCTAAAACATTAAAGAACAGTCTTTATCAGTTGTTGCTTAGGCAGAATGTGTTCACAGTATCGGCTTATTGTCGGTTTCGGTGTATATAAGGAATTTTAGAAGTACAGCGTTGTGTTATTCTGATAAACAAGAAAACTGATTAACATGGAAAACCAAACATTGTTTAATTTATTTTCTCTAACCAATGGTTTTAGTTACACAAAATTCCTCATAAAATAAGCCATTTTTTCTTTACAGTTGAAATGTGTTGCTTTTCAGAATGACTTAAGTCAGATTTTCTTACTTTGCAGTCTAATTACATCTGAACATACATTAAAACAGGATGCAAATCGAAAATTTACGGGGCCACTGGAGCACTGCAATCCATAAGAGCTTAGCAATCCGTGATTTGAGGAAAACCTGGCTGTCATAAAGGTTGAAACATTTTTGCTGCCACATTTCCACCCTCTGCAGAACTTATCCCAAGATTTCAATTTGGCCAGAAGATGGCAGTGATAATCCACCAGAGCGGATCACCAAGACAGGCAGGAGGCACGTTGCAACATCCGGAATCTCACAGGTTAATTACATAGCACTCTCATGCCAGGGAACGTGATCATTCAAACAGTATCTAACTGGTTGGAAGCACAGCGAGGACAAGAGAGAGACAACAAACGAGGGCGAAAGAGAGAGCACTTACGCATTGCTTGCTAATAACTGTGTCACTGTGATCGCCTGCTGATCATCACTGCCACTCAAGATGTTGATACAGTTTTACTGCTTTTGTGTCTGTCTCTGCCCAAATGATTACAATCAAGATCATACAAATCTGATCAAGCCAATAAACCCAGTGACCTATAGCAAAGGCCCCACAGTCTCATTCCGTTATATTTTGCTTCCAAGGCACCAAACGTCATTGTACTCTATCAAAATGGTCTTGATCAGTAGTTCTCCTGCAGTTCTGAGGGTCTTTCAAAGTGTTTCCTTGAAACTGGCTACAGTTTCACTTACTGTATGCTCAGTCTGTCCTTATATACATGACTGTCTGCAAGGTCAGCCTTCATTCAGATGAGGGAAGATTTTTATAGCTTCCTTGGTGAAGCCCACAAACACATATTACTAACCTAGTGTCCCCTCCTTCAAATGCTAGAAATTTAACATGAAACATGTTGCTGCACTCATGGTTAGAAATTGTTAACTAAATAGCAGGCTATATACAGGTAGTCCCCGACTTACGAGCGAGTTCCGTTCCTGCGAGTTGCTCGTAACACGAAAATTCGTAAGTTGGAACACGAAGCACGTGTTCTCATAAGTCCGGATTTTCGCTTGCAAGTTGGAACATTTATGCTAGCGCTACTACGAACACTTGTTTTTCATCAAAAACGTTCATATTAGTTCATAAACATGGTCGGAAACGTGTTTCCAAACGGTTAGCTAACACACTTTCATCCAAAAACACAAAAAAGTGCTGTATTTTTTTTTACAAATTTACTTCTCTTTCGCCAGCTCGTAAGTCCGGGACCTCGTATGTAAGAGCGCTCGTAAGTCGGAGACTACTGTACCTGTAATGAGCACATTACAAGAACACATGTTTAACAGTTGAGCATTGTGTTCCCAATACATGTACTGGTATGCAAAATATTTTATAAATTGTTCTGCTGTGACTTCATATGTTGCTTCATAGTCCATTTGTTGTGCTCACACACTTTATCATAAAAGATCCAAAGGCTTCTGAAATCATTTCTCTTTTCCTGATTTTCCTGAAATGTTTAGTTTAGCTTTTTATACAGTAAATTTATTTGAGGCTTTACACGTCCGAGTTGGGATTAAATCATCTGTTTTTTTGGTTTGCGTACAACTGTTGTATTAGCTCACAAAAAAGACATTCCTTCTTCTTCAATACCTTGTTAGGAGCTGTTGTGGTGATAAGAAAGTTTTTTTGTTGGCAGTAGGGATTACACTCCGGTAGTTGTGTACTGAACTGACTGGACAGGAGCAAGGTGATTAGCCACTCTAAAGAAGGTTAGTTAAAGGAGTAATGTTTTATTATTATTATTATTATTTATTATTATTGCTTGCTTAAAAATAGAAGTAACAGCCATGATAGCAACCATAATTTGAAAAATTATGAAAACAAAGAAGTGAATTAAATTCCAAGTTTTAACTATGATCACAATTTTTCTGTCTTTTCTTTTAAATTTTACAATGAAAGTAGATTTTGTGTGTTTTAATACATTGCACGGCTATATTTATTTTGTAAAAACTTTTCCTACTAAGTCACCTGCCTTTTTTGCTGAAACCTAATACATATACAGGTACCACCAAATTTGACATCAACAGTGATCGTGGGTGCACTTATCCTAGCAAATAGTGCATTATCATATTATCCCCAATCCTCCATCTATTCATTCATGCATTTTCTTTACCCACTTTTTTCGTCCAGGATCATGGGGTAGCTGGCACCTATTTCCAGTAGTCATTGTGTGAAAGGAAGTGTACAACCTGGACAGGTTCCAAATCCAACAGAAGGTTGCAGATAGACAAAGAAGTCAGATAACCATTTGCACTTTCACACACACCTGAGTATAAATTCAACTTACCATTGAACCTAACATTCATGTTTTTTGGTCTCTCTAAAACCGGAGTACCGTATTTTCTGGTGTATAGATCGCACCGGTGTATAGGTCGCACCATCCAATTATTGCCAAAGAATTGGAGAAATCCCTAGATAGGTCGCAACGGAGTATAGGTCGCACCTACGTTTAGCTCTGCTGCAAATGTCTGCCACAGGAGAGCACAGCAAGGCTTTTAAGAAGATTAACACTTAAAAACAATTATTTGTTTGATAAAAATTATAGCAAATATGTGTCTGAGCTGAACTTTTCCTTAATAAATGAATGTAATTGTGAAATGAGCTGGATTTAAAAATTTGTTTTGCCGAAAGTGATAAAAAGCCATATATAGGTTGCACCGGTGTATAGGTCGCAGGCCTTGAAAAAAACCCATAAAAAGGTGCGACCTATACACCGGAAAATACGGTACCCAAAGAAAATCCACATATGCACAGGGATAATGTGTAAACTCTACACAGAACGACCCCAGGCTGGGAGGTGAACTGCTATCTCTCTGCTGTGAGGCGAAAGGGCTAACCACTGTTTCACTGTGCCACCTGAATCTCATGCAGTGTTTACCTAGGTATAAAAAAATAAAAAAATAAAAATGTATATATATATATATAAAAAAAAGAAGAATTTGGGAAGAATTCTTGTCTGTCCTTTTTTGGGATAAATCCTATAATTAAGGCTGACTTGGGTTTCCTGTGCTATTCCTTAGTTTTGTTGCTAGTATTAGACTGCTGGAGGACAAATTAATCACATTTCCTGACTCTGCTGCTGTTTTTACTTGCTCTACTCTGCATTTGTTTGTTGTTTGTATTTGTAATTTTTTTAATCCTTAACGTGATTTTTTTTTTTTTTTTGTCTTTCTTCCATAAAAAGTACACCTGGATCTGTCATTCTGTGTTTGTTCCTCCTTCCTGTCCTTTCAAACCCCCAGCTGGTCGAAGCAGATCCTGAGCCTGGTTCTGCTGGAGGTTTCTTCATGTTAAAAGGGAGTTTTTCCTTTCCACTTTTCCCAATGTGCTTGCTCACGATGGGAGACTGAGGTGAAGTGTAGATTTGATGCAATCTGCAGGCATTTTTAGATAAATAATTTCTACTAATTGGCTTTTATAATGTATGTGAATGTTTTTGTACAGTGCACTGAGCATTTCACAAAATTGTTGTGACTTGGCGCTGATATAGTAGCAAAAAACATTGCATTTTAAAGTACAGCTAGTCTTTCTGTGAAAACCACAACTCATTGTAGCTTAATTTGACAAAATCCTTAAAGGTTCAGTATGCAGTTTCTGTAGAACTGCAGCACTTAGAAATATTTTCAACAGGCAAAGCATTCTGATCCCTCCCCCTCAGAGCCATATGTGGCTCTGCCCCCTTGTGGTCTGTTGAATTTCAAATTCAAGCTCTGTTTTTATTGGCTGATTCAAATTCAAGCTCTGTTTTTATTGGCTGGTTACAAACTCTGTTTTTATTGGCTGGAAAATGGCGGGTCACCTTTTCTTTTTAGAAATGCTTATTTACCACCTGGAGAAGCAAGGGGACAATATATATATATTTTTTTTCAGAGATTACCTGGCTAACATCAGTCTGTCAGGAGGTAGTGACAGAGTGAAGAAATATGTTCATAAAAAAAGCTACATACTGAAGCTTTAACTAGGCATAACTAAACCAAAATTTTGGTAAATGGTAAATGGAGCTTATTTATATAGCGCTTTCTAGCCCCCTGTGAGGAGCCCCAAAGCGCTTTACAATACCAACCATCCACCCATTCATTCAGACATTCATACACCGGTAGTGGTAGCCTGCCTTGCAAGGCGCCATCCAGACCTACCGGGAGCAACTCGGGGTTAAGTGTCTTGCCCAGGGACACAACGACACATGGTGGGCGGACGCGGGATTCGAACCTCCAACCTTCTGATCGGGGGTCGACTGCCATTACCACTGTGCCACGGTCGCCCAAACTGACAAGTAAATAAACTTTACATGCCATAATTAGTAATGCATAATCCAGTTCTTAATTGGGATCCTAATAATTTGGTTCAGCTCACCAAAAAAAAAAAGGTCTAAGTGAAGGGCCATTTGAGAGCCTCAAAGACCTGACTGATTTCGGTGAGCTGAATTAAATTATCTGAAACCCTCAAATTACCATCACTATTTTAGTGGGTATACTCCGTATACCCGCATATCGAGTAGACTATAGCACTGCAAGAAACTAACTATGGGCTATAATGGTCTTTGTTAATAGGTCTCATTAGTGTCACCATGGTCAGACGTAGGATAAAGAAGGAAAAGAGCCCCCTTTGCCCCCTTAGTGCAGCATTCTTTAAATCTTCAGCTCACTCTAGCCCCTTTCATAAGTCAAATCCGCGCAATTGCCGCACAGACCAGTCTGGCTTTAATCCTCCTCGGGTCATTCATAAGACCACAGTTGAAGGTGGGCAGATCCCACTCACATAAACGTGTTCATAAATGAACCCGCAGCGCGGATCCAAAAGAGGCGTGGAGCAGAACTCAGCTGAGCTGAACTGGACCGCTACATATTTATTGTGGGACGGACGTCAGACGTTTACAAGTTGTCGTTTCGTGTCATTTTTAATATTTCCTCAGTAATAAATCTACAGCTGCACTGATGTCTCCCTCCAGCGTGCGCACACACACAGCTCCTCCGCTGCTCAGAGAGAGAGAGAGAGAGAGAGAGAGAGAGAGAGAGAGAGGGGAAAAAAGAGCGATATTAACTTTTACAAGTTGCTGTTTCGTGTCATTTTTAATATTCCCTTGTTAATAAATCTGCTTGTTGATTAATCCTGCGGTCGCTCACTGATGTCATCATCATATTCTGAGTGTGGATCCGCGGGTTGCATTCACAAGTGGGTCTGCCCGGCTCTGGTCCGGATCTGATACTACCTCTGCTCGCTGATCAGGGGCGCATCAGAGGCGAGTAAAGTTTACTCGCCTATCCGCCTTTGTGTTTTTTCTGAATGCTCGTTGGAGGACTGAACACGCATCAGGCCCGGACTGAGCTGTCTTATGAAAGGGGCTTATGCACCCTCATGTTGGTTAGGTGATGCTGAAAAAAATTAAGAAACTTCTTTAAAAAAAATTGGTTTTACAAGGAGTGTTGAAAAATCCATATGTAAGGATAAATAATTACATTGTGTTTACAACCTGTCTGTGACTGAAAACAAAAACAAAAAAATAATGATCAAGACAGAATAATGATGGTACTAACATGAGCTAGCTTCATTATGTAACCTTCAGTGTGAGTTATTTTGTAAAAAAAAAAAAATCAATGATTTAATTATGGAAAATGATGTGCTTTCCTAATGGAACTAGTTTTGAATGAAGATTAAAGAACTAAAGAAACAAGTTTTATAGTTGTATGTATGGTAGGTAAAATAAAGTTCAAAAGGCAAGTGACAGGGAAGATGACATGAGCTGAAAGCCCTGTAAGAAAAGCAAAAAAGAGATTATTCAATAAACTAGCTAAATTTAAAAGGACAGGAGATGCTGTCTCTTGTGCAGGCTGGTCTTCCTCAGTTTGGGTTTTGACTGTGGATAGGTAGTGGGGCTAGAATGGTGTTCAATAAAGAATGACATACATTGCCAAATGCTTTACTTCTCTGCAAAATGTCCCTAATTCATTTGTCCCCAAAAGGCACTTTCTTGGTATTTTCCAAATTTCCATCAAATGTTCTGCTTATGTTTTCTTCCGCAATACAAACTCAAATGCAATCACAGTAGACATGAGCCAGCAAAATGGCCCAAAGATCTATATGCAACACAAGGAGCTAAAAGCTTGAACATTTGTAGAGTATGATCCTAAGTGACCTACCGTATGTTCATACTGCCAAAGATATTTAATGTCATTTGTCTGTATTGCTTTTTAAAATCTTTCTAAATGCTTTGATTTATGCCCCAAATTCTTTGTAATCTCTGGTTAAATAATGTATTTTTTTAAATTGAAAATAACACACTAATGACTCATTTGGGATACAGGGATGCATGTATAGGTACCATATTCTTTGGCCTATAAGTCACCGTTTTTTTGTGTGTGCATAATTTGCATGCCCTGCAACTTATACACCGAAGCAACATATTTGTTTTTTTTCCTCATATTTACAAACTAATTTTTGGGTGAGCTATGATTGATTTCATTCTGACATTGAAAATATCGAACACTACCATTTACAGCCATTAGACGGCACTCGAGTGGTATGGCATGCCGTTGTGTCATGCAATAGGTAAACATGGCTATTAATGACACAATCGGCTTGCCTAAGATGCCACCTATGTCCAGCTCTAGGAACATACCTAGAGCAACTGTCAAATCAGCCTAATTTTGCTGTGCCGCCCTGGCGAAATGCAGCTAATTTGACTGTTAAAGTGCATTTATTAAGTAAAAGTTCAACCGAGAAACACCTTTGCTATAATGTTAAGCAAACAAATAATTGTTTTAGTTGCATATCTTGTTAGATTTTGAAGAAATGCCCAGCATTCCTCCTTCCTGATTTCCTCCCTCTGCATGCTCACGGAGCACCGAGGCAGCAAATCCTTTTGAAAATGAAGCTGATTTGACCATTAAAGTCCTTTACTTAAGGAAAAGTTAAACTGAGATACAGTACACCTTTACTATAATTTTGAGCAAACAAATAATTGTTTTTATTATCTTGGTAAATTTTGAATAAATGAACAGCGAGTCGTTCCGCAAATCGGCTTTTGAAATACAGCTGATTTTACCAACACTTTAAGGAAAAGTTAAACTGAGACACACCTTTACTATAATTTTGAGCAAACAAACAATTGTTTTTAGGTGGTTATCTTGGTAAATTTTGAATAAATGAACAGCGAGTCGTTCCGCAAATCGACTTTTGAAATACAGCTGATTTTACCAACACTTTAAGTAAAAGTTAGACTGAGACACACCTTTGCTATAATTTCGAACAAACAAATAATTGTTTTTAAGTGTTACTTAAATTCTTGAGAAAGTCCTCCCGTGCATGCTCCCGCGACCGCCATTTGGCAGCCAAACGATTTTTGGCACAACACCAACCCACATTTCCGTGTTGTCAGCGGTGACGTAACAAACGTGACGCGTCAGCGGTGATTCATAATAAACACAACTTGTATGGCAAAATGACATATTTATGTTTTTTTTTCCACTTTATTAGACATATTTGGACTGTTGTGACTTATACGACGGTGCAACGTGTACGGCGGAAAATACTGTAACCTAGGACTGTTTCACCCCATCTCAAATGGCATGCAGTCCTTCATGTTCTCTTTCAAACATAATCCTGTTTGACTTTACAATTCAGTTGCTACAAGAAGGTAGAGCTTCAATATCAATATCAAAATTAATGTTATTTCACGCATAAGAAGACATACTGTAGTCAAGTAAAATCCCAAAACAAACACAGCAGCCTCTGTTTGTATAGAGCTTGTGCTTCCATTACATCTAAAGTCATGTGAGGAGTGCTGTCAGTTCTGGTGACTCTCACCTCAACCCTCTCCTCCTCTACTCAGTACTCCTCATCACTGTCTCCCCTGCTAGACTCTGCTCAGTGTAACACTAACAGAAAACAGTCACTCCAAGTCCCCAAGTGACTCCAAAGTCATGGGGGAAAACAGACATCAAATGAAGTCTTGTAAAGTGGACACATAGTGTGGAGGCATTCAAAATGCGTAGTGGACAAGACATACACAAGTTCATACGACCAGAGGAGAAGATGCTCCCATGCTGAGCTCAAGTAAAAACAAGGGCACACAGACATCCATTGCTGCAGCACTATCAAACAAAGGATATGTTTGGCCCAATACATGCTTGAAGCCTTAAGCCTGAGGTTCTTGGCCCATATTTATATAATGTATATATAAAATGTTGTATTTCAGAATGTCGACTTGCTAACACTGGAGCATTGTCCTAAAAACCTAGTCACAATATACTTGTGGTAAATGTCACCTACCGGTAATCTGTTTGTGAACAACTTACACACAATACTTATGTAACTGCAAAATTTATTCACATAAAATACCAATCGTGAATAACAAATACAAAAAAAATAAATAATCATACAGTAATAAAGTTTGAAGATGGTTAGGCCACACAGGAAAAATACTTTAAGGCATGATTACTAAAGTTAGTTGTACAAGCTATACACTACGGAGTCTATGCAATCTTTACTAACATTACTTCTGCATTTTGAGTTGTAGTTCAACTCATGGTGTATTTACTCAATCTAAGTATAGGGTAAGGAGGCTTTAAAAAATTGTATTGGCATGAAAAAAGGTCTACATACCTGTATATTATTCAGTAGTTGTACTTAACTAGATACTTGTTAGCTCTGAATGAGTCAGGCTGGAACTGTGATGCAGCAAATAGAACTGTTGCCTAACAACAAGAAAGTCATGAGATTGCTTTTCTGTGTAGAGTTTGCATGTTCTTGTGCATATGTGGGTTTTCTCTGTGTACTATGGTTTCCTTCTACAGACTGAAAACATATATGTTGGGATAATTATTTAATTTAAATTATCTCTAGGCATGGGTGAAAGTCTGAGTGATTGATGTGCTTGGCTCATTGTGGATCTGTTATGTAATTGTGACCTGTCCGGTGTATACCATCTTTTGCACATAAACTGCCAGAGATAGGCACCAGCTCCCCATGACCATGAGAGGGGAATTGGCAAAAAAAAAAAGAAAAAGAAAAAAAGTTAGATAAACAGACAGACAGGTGAATTAATTGAATAAGTCTAATAATTTACAAACTTTTAAAGTACACTTTCTAAGTCAGAATACAACTGTGAATGTTATAACTTCAAGTATTTTTAAACATTCTTTTCATTCTTTTCATTAAATACAAAACTAAAATGTACTTTTCAAATTTTTATCTTTCCTTTATGAACACGAAAAAAGTGTGTGGAAAAAGTGTGGAAGTGCATGAACACATTTATTTTTGGACAATACAATTTTACAACCATGAACACACACAATGGGGTAACAGACTTATTAGTAGAGCACAGAATACATCAGGACCACTAGTTGTGCATGCATTCATTTTGTTGACTAGCAACAAATATTATATAATAATTGTGTTTTAATCAAGTATAGCAATAGATATGAACTGTCTAACATGAGCTGAAATTTTGCTGTATTATTGCATCCTCTCTCTGGTTCATTATTATTATGGAGTGGTGGCACAGTGGTTGGAGACGGTGGGCCTGTGATCGGAAGATCGCCGGTTCAAGCCCCGGTACCTGACAACATCAAGTATTTCCTGTTGCCAACTAATATATAAAAGTTAGCAGTAATGCTCATTTAAATTGTGGGATTCTAGTGGTTTTGCCTTGCGATTCCTTACTTGTGGCAGATTGGCATCACTGAAGGAACCAATCCTGTTAACAGTCTCCTGGAGTATAATGATGATAATGTGTCCCTTCTGACATTGGAACATTACATACAAATTGGTATAGTGACAGCATTCCTGTATTTCTGAGATTTGAGCTCCTACTCACCCGTTTTTCCTCTCTGTCCACTTAGCTCCTGTTTTCCCCTGAGAACCTGACTCTGGAGTGGACCTACCTGTATAACGCTTGCATTTCCAAAGAAAGGACTGGACCTAAAGAAAACTTTTGTCACCTGCCTGCCTTCTACTTACCTGGAATCTTCTCCTCTCTGTGCCTACAAACTTGAAGGAAACCAAATGAGAACCCATTCATGTAAATTCTAGAACCTGCTATCTGGAACCCTACTTACCATTCCTCCTCCTTTTCAGATCTCACTTACCTTGTATTCCTGAGATGACCAAGTCCTGTTCTGTCTCAGCATTCCGCTCTGGTGTTTTCCCTCGCAATAATGATATGAATAAAATAAAATCTATATAAATTAAATAAAAT
>JBBPBX010001039.1:75988-101736 GCA_038048925.1 Garcialebias charrua | reverse complement strand
GCTGACACAAATTGTCTCATAAAGCAATGATGGAAACATTGGACTAACAATGCAAACCGGCTGGAAGGCTGACATCACTCATTTCCTCTGACAAACGCTCTGTGGATCACAAAGACATAAGAAAAAACATTTTACACTTTTAAGTGTCAGAGTTTGAACTGATGTTAATATCAAGACTTCTTCAGGATATATATTTCCCAGTCTGTGCTCAAAGCTCAGAAACTGAGGTGCAATGGTCTTCTCGCCTTAGAACATCTACGGTACATCTAATTATGTCCATCAGTGTTGTGCTTTGCTAAAATGCATGTACAGGTAGCTATACAAGACAAGCTGAAGTCCATCATGGCAGATTAAACTGTCTTGATGGTTAGCAGGTTTCCTCACTTTGTGACCAGTCCATCTGTTCTCTGTATTCATGGTGCACTCCATGTGAAATCAAAATTTTTCAATTTCAGTTTGGATAAAACAAAAATCATCTCCAATAAATGAGAATTCTGATGTGAAAGGTCAGAGGTTTTTCAAACACCCTGACCTAAAAATCAAGATGGCTCTCTGCACCTATAAGGTGGTGATGGCAGCAGCAGTTATATGTCATGTCACTTTATTTAACTAAACTGGGTAAATGAGGCACAGTTTGTGTTCTAAATCATGTTAGTCAATTTAATTAAATTCAGTTTATTTGTACAGCACCAAGTCACAACAGAAGTCAACTCAGGGCACTGAACAGAAACATTCATATACAGTATATAAAAATTATATTAGTAACATTACTGTATTTATCTAAGGTAGGGTAGTTAGCACACGAGTCTTCATTTCATCGCAGTCTATCTTGATAGAAAGGTCAATTTAAATAGTTTGTACAGATAATAGTGAACATAGTCTCATTGCATACAATGCAGTGTAATACTTTGTTATTACCGTAGCTTGTATTGCTAATAAGAGCTGCCCTGGTCATTAGGCATTTTAGCACATTCTGCTTTTTTCAGCTTACAACTTGAGCATGGTTAAGTTGGATGTGATGCTATTCCAAGATTTGATTTCCAAGGCAAATTGAACACAACATTAATCTAGCAGATAAGTAGTTAATTGCTGGCTAAGGAAGGATATTCCTTCCAGGAAATAATAATAATAATAATAATAATAAACTTTATTTGTATAGCACCTTCCACAATGCCTTGCATTGACCAAGGTGCTTAACAGGATAAAAAGAAGAATAAACGGGAACAATAGATCAATGAAAATAGAATAAGAAACCACAGCGATAAAAGAAGGCAATGGAAATAAAAAATGCTACATACTAAAATAACACAAGTAATAAAAGTTACACACAGAAAGCTTTTTTGAACAAGTGAAATAAAAATGCAATTGAAATAAAGATGCTACATACTAAAATACAAAATAATAAAAGTTACACACTGAAAGCTTTTTTACACACTGAAAGCTTTTTTGAACAAGTGGGTCTTCAGTTTGGTTTTGAACAGAGTCAGATCAGAGGTGGCACGCAGCTCAAGGGGGAGGCTGTTCCAGGCTTTAGGGCCGGCAACAGAAAATGACCGGTCTCCCCATTGCTTGTACCTCGAGCGAGGCACCTCCAGCAGGTGTTGACTGGCAGATCGTAGGTCCCTGCCAGGCTGATGGACTTTCAGAAGTTCTGAGATGTAGAGGGGAGCAAGTCCATTCAGAGCAGGAAATGACGTTCGCTTCTTCTGTGACTGTTATTGATGAAGAGGAAGTGTGTCATTATGAGCTGCTTCTGATCTTATCCCATCAGAGACCACTCATGGTCCTCTGCTGGGAAGAAAGAGCTAGAGCAGGAAAGAGTACCCTCTTTTGCGTGTGCAAGCCCACTTTGAAATGAGCAATCACATGTAAACAAACACACACACCCTGCTGTACTTCCTTTAGAGTTTCAACAAAAAAAACTAAAACAACTAAAACAACTGGACTGGATTCTGAAGCTGAAGATGATTCGCTTCCCTTTTGGGACTCTTTAAGGAAACCTGCTCACAAAGGCCTGCTGTTTGACTCTCGCCACTCACTCAAGTACCGTAGGTAAATAATAATAATGATAATAATTCATTCATTCATTCATTCAACCTTTATTTATACAGGCTAGCCTCGTTGAGTCACAGGGACTCATTTACAAGAGGGACCTGTCTCACTCACACCAAACAACCATCCACTCTCACACTCACACCTAGGGTCAATTTAGAGTCACCAATCAGCCTAACAAGCATGTTTTTTGGTCTGTGGGAGGAAACCGGAGTACCCGGAGGAAACCCACGCATGCACGGGGAGAACATGCAAACTCCACCCAGAAAGGCCCCGGACCGGGATTTGAACCGGCAACCTTCTCGCTGAGAGGCAGCAGCTCTACCAGTTGTGCCACCGTGCTGCCCATAATAATAAATAATATAATAATGAATTCCATTTATAATGCACTTTTCATTAATAAAAATCTCAAAGTGCTACAAAGTGTAACAAAGCAAAGATCAAAATAAAACAAGTGATAAAATCAAATAAAATCAATAATAATATCGACTAAGATCAAAGATAAAATCATGTGGAGGCAGAATAGGCTTGCTTAAAAAGAAAGGTCTTTATGCTGCTTTTAAAGTCAACCAGTGACTGTGGAGCTCTCAGGTCGTCAGGGAGGGAGTTCCACAGGCGGGGGGCAGCCACACAGAATGCTCGGTCTCCCATGGTCCTCAATTTGGTCCGAGGAATATGAAGGAAATTACTGTTCTGTGATCGTAGAGACCGGGTGGATGAATATGGTGCAAGAATGTCCTTTAGATAGTCAGGTGAAGTGCCGTGCAAGCATTGATGGGTAATGAGAGCAGTTTTGTACTGAATTCTGTAGGTGACAGGAAGCCAATGGAGGTTATGGAGAATGGGTGTAATATGTTCAAATTTACGAACTCTCAACAGAATCCTTGCTGCACTGTTTTGAATGTATTGAAGTTTCTGAAGGTTTTTGCCAGGGATACCAATAAACAGGGAGTTGCAGTAGTCGAGCCTGGAGGAGACAAAGGCATGGACGAGTTTCTCAGCATCAGGAAAAGTCAGAGATGGGCGAAGTCTGGAGATGTTTCGAAGATGGAAGAAGCAGGTTTTAAACAGATGCTTAATGTGATTTTCAAATGTAAGATGAGAGTCCATTTTTATTCCAAGATTTGTAACAGAGGTGGAGAGGGGGATGTCTTGACCAGAGAAGGAGATTGTTGTTAAAGTTGATGTTTGTATCTGGTGAGGGGTGCCAATCAATATGGCCTCAGTCTTCGAGCAGTTTAATTGAAGAAAGTTCTGATTCATCCATGCCTTTATTTCCTCCAGGCAGGCAGAGAGAACAGTGAGTGAAGACGGAGATAGGGATGATGATGATGTTCCAGTCCTGATGTAAAGCTGTGTGTCGTCGGCATAGCAGTGAAAAGAAATGTTGAACTGATTAATAATTTGACCTAAAGGCAGCATGTAGAGGGAAAACAGCAGGGGCCCCAGAACTGACCCCTGAGGGACACCACAGGAGACACCGACTGTCTGGGAAGTGGCATTGCCAAGGCTAACACATTCCAGCCTATTGGAGAGGAAAGATTGAACCAGTCCAGGACAGTGTCACAGAGACCGACCTCCACATGAAGACGGTGGAGGAGGATACTATGGTCCACAGTGTCGAAGGATGCTAGTAGATGTAACCTGCAGCTACTTCTTCAGCTCGTCCTCCATCCCTCGTCCTCAGCAGGCAGTGGTATGATTATATTGTCCTGTTTGAGCTCTGACAGTGTTCCTACATTTTAAAATTAAATCCACAACGATCAAAGAAACTACATTAGCTGGTTCTGGTCACACATGAACAAATGCTGGTTCTGGTCCGCGCCTGAAGTTGATCCTATAATTCATGGAAGACACCATGGGGCATAAGGTGGATATGAATCTATGTACATAAAGAGACCTCTCATGCACTTCTTGTCAGGATGGCACCAGGATGGCGCCATCTAGTGGGTATCCTTTGTTCTGTTCTCCTTTGTTTTCTGTCAGCCAGCTCTAGATATTTGTTTTTAGTTTTATTTAGTTTCCCTTGTACCAGTTTTCCTAGCTTCATGGTTAGCCTTATTCCCTAGATCCTGCCCCAGTATTTATTAATGTTTAGGTTTGGTAATTCCCCTGGTCTCCTTGTTTATCAGTTCTTACTTCTTGTATTTAGTTTCTACATCTCCAGTCCTTTACTTCTAGTTTAAGTCTCCTTGTTTATTTACTCTTAGTTTAACCTTTTATTAGTTTCCCTTCTGGTCTCAATGTTTGATCACTCTTGGTTTGACCTCCAGTTTAGTCTCCTTTTATTTAAACCTTTATTTATTTAGTATACCAGTCCTGCTCTGTGTCTTTAGTTAGTTAATTGTTCCCAGGTGTTTTGTGATTGCGTCCTGTCTTGTCTCTGTGTATAAATAGCCTGTCTGTCAGTTAGTTCCTTGTGGTGTCCTCGTTGGGTCTCCCCTGATGTCTCCTGTGTTGATCATGTCTCCTAAGAGTGAGTTTGCTGCCCTGTCAGCTTTTTGATTTATTATCATTAAATATCTATTTTTGTATTCCTGCCTCCTGTGTCTTGTCTGCACCACTGGGTTCAAGCCTGCCTGTAAACCCTGACAGTAGGACACCACCCTAAAACATGAACCCAGCAGACAAGCATTTTTTGTCCAGACTCCCTTTTGTGGATTATACTAGACTCTGTGCTACCATCCAGAGATTTGTGGACACAGACTCTTCCTGCAGTCTGTTAGAAAGGTGGGAGGCCACCACAGCCATGTGGAGTGAATATCTTTGTATCCCATGGTTAATTGACTCTCCTGGTATGGAGGACATTTTGGACAAAGTACTAGAGGAGAAGCGTTGGTTGGAGCCACTCATCCGACTCCAGGCAGTCCATCCTAGTCCTCCACCAGATCTGGACTTTCCTGTTTTTAAGCCTGCAACCACCAACAACCAGCAGCCTGCTAAAACAGCTACCAGCCAGCTTCCAGCAGCTAAAACAGCTACCAGCCAGCTTCCAGCAGCTAAAACAGCTACCAGCCAGCTTCCAGCAGCTAAGACAGCTACCAGCCAGCTTCCAGCAGCTAAGACAGCTACCAGCCAGCTTCCAGCAGCTAAGACAGCTACCAGCCAGCTTCCAGCAGCTAAGACAGCTACCAGCCAGCTTCCAGCAGCTAAGACAGCTACCAGCCAGCTTCCAGCAGCTAATGCTACTTCCCCACCGCACGCATCTCGCGCAGCCGAAGCAGCCACTTTACATTGAAGTCTATGGGGACGCGAATCTTGGAGCAGCGGGTCGTGTCGCGGCGCATCTACAGCATACAAGCAGCGCGAAAGTGAGCAGCAGCTGTTTCCTACTCCCGCGTCGCATCCGAGCAGCGACTGTGCTGCTCGGATGCACAGATGTGGAAGCACGCCATTCCGTGCTTCCACAGCTAGATTCAGCTCGCTGCTCAGCAGCAAACAATCAGGACCAATCAGGAGAGACTCTGCCATGTGATCACGCAACGACGACGGGACGGAATTAGGTGGGCACCGCGCGAAACGTTTAACAGATGAAAAAAATCCCGCGGTAAACATGGAGGAGAAACTTACAGCAGGTCGTCAAACTGGGGGCGGGTGACACGGAAGTACCGCTGAAAGCGCTCCTCGTCTGCGCGCAGCTCCTGGATCAGATGGTGAAATTCACCGAATCCATGACGCCTCTCTAATGTGGGGTGAATCCAGAATCGTCGTTGTGCACGGCGTCTGCGTGTTGCTGCTTTGTAGATTAAGTACAACAAGGCAATTCTTCGTATTGCGTCCGCCATTTTTCTGAGACCGGAAATAAACAAACACCGGAGCGGAAGAGGACCAACACGCTCCTCCTCCCACTGCAGACGCGTTAGATGAGGACAGTCATCTGTTGACAAGCAGCCAGTACAGTGCATTTGGAGATTTTTGGAAGCGCGATATGCTTTAGGTGAGGATGAGGCTTACGACAGCTACCAGCCAGCTTCCAGCAGCTAAGACAGCTACCAGCCAGCTTCCAGCAGCTAAGACAGCTACCAGCCAGCTTCCAGCAGCTAAGACAGCTACCAGCCAGCTTCCAGCAGCTAAAACGGCTACCAGTCAGATTCCAGCAGCCAAAACAGCTACAAGCCAGCTTCCAGCAACCTCTACCACGACCAGTCAGCTTCCAGCAGAGGTCGCCACCGTGGATTTCCTACTGGCGCTCCTGAGTGAAATCAGAACATTGAAGGAAGCTACTCCAAACTCTGCTGCCAACTTACATCTATTAGCTACTCCAGAACCTGCAGCACCTGAACCTACTGCACCAGACCCAGTTGCAGTTCAGGCTTCTCGCTCCAGCAGAAGGAGGGGTAGACGTGGGTCTCAGGCCCCCTCTCTGCTCTCCTCGCCGACTGCAGCAGACGTCTCCTCGCCGACTGCAGCAGACGTCTCCTCGCCGACTGCAGCAGACGTCTCCTCGCCGACTGCAGCAGACGTCTCTTCGCCGACTGCAGCAGACGTCTCTTCGCCGACTGCAGCAGACGTCTCTTCGCCTGCAGCAGACTCGACGGACGTCTCCTCGCCTGCAGCAGACTCGACGGACGTCTCCTCGCCTGCAGCAGACTCGACGGACGTCTCCTCGCCTGCAGCAGACTCGACGGACGTCTCCTCGCCTGCAGCAGACTCGACGGACGTCTCCTCGCCTGCAGCAGACTCGACGGACGTCTCCTCGCCTGCAGCAGACTCGACGGACGTGTCTTCGGAGGGTCCCAGCGCCGCCGACGCCTCTACGTCTCTTGAGGGTCCCAGCGCCGCCGACGCCTCTACGTCTCTTGAGGGTCCCAGCGCCGCCGACGCCTCTACGTCTCTTGAGGGTCCCAGCGCCGCCGACGCCTCTACGTCTCTTGAGGGTCCCAGCGCCGCCGACGCCTCTACGTCTCTTGAGGGTCCCAGCGCCGCCGACGCCTCTACGTCTCTTGAGGGTCCCAGCGCCGCCGACGCCTCTACGTCTCTTGAGGGTCCCAGCGCCGCCGACGCCTCGACGTCTTCGGAGGGTCCCGAGGGGTCCACGTCTTCGGAGGGTCCCGAGGGGTCCACGTCTTCGGAGGGTCCCGAGGGGTCCACGTCTTCGGAGGGTCCCGAGGGGTCCACGTCTTCGGAGGGTCCCGAGGGGTCCACGTCTTCGGAGGGTCCCGAGGGGTCCACGTCTTCGGAGGGTCCCGAGGGGTCCACGTCTTCGGAGGGTCCCGAGGGGTCCCAGGAGGGACCCCCTCCAGTTCCTTGTGCCGAGGGGTCCCAGGAGGGACCCCCTCCAGTTCCTTGTGCCGAGGGGTCCCAGGAGGGACCCCCTCCAGTTCCTTGTGCCGAGGGGTCCCAGGAGAGACCCCCTCCAGTTCCTTGTGCCGAGGGGTCCCAGGAGAGACCCCCTCCAGTTCCTTGTGCCGAGGGGTCCCAGGAGAGACCCCCTCCAGTTCCTTGTGCCGAGGGGTCCCAGGAGAGACCCCCTCCAGTTCCTTGTGCCGAGGGGTCCCAGGAGAGACCCCCTCCAGTTCCTTGTGCCGAGGGGTCCCAGGAGAGACCCCCTCCAGTTCCTTGTGCCGAGGGGTCCCAGGAGAGACCCCCTCCAGTTCCTTGTGCCGAGGGGTCCCAGGAGAGACCCCCTCCAGTTTCCTGTGCCGAGCGGGTCCTGGTGGACTCCTTGCAAGAGGTCTCGCAGCCAGAGGTCTCGCAGCCAGAGGTCTCGCCCGACTCGCCTGATGTCTCGACGTCTCCGGAGGGTCTCCGCACCGCAGACATCTCAACGCCAGCACCCAGACTGGCTCCTGATTCCTGTTCACCGCTTGACGAAGCAGACGACGTCTCCATGCCAGACGTCACGACTACCCTCGTTTCCTGTTCTGAGTGGGCTCTGGAGAGCGCCTCTCAGATTTCCTGTTCTGAGTGGGCCTTGGTGGGTCTCCGCACCGCCGGAGCGTCCACGGATGGTCTCGTCGACGACGTCTCCACGTTCGGTGTAGTCGCACCGCCCGACAAGGTCTGTGCACCCGCACCTGCCGCAGGTGTCTGTGTACCAGCCAACGTGGTTCCCGCCTTGGGGGGGTGGCCTCCCGGCCGACCGCCTGACCGGCTCCTGCCTGAGGGACAGCATCCCGGCCGACCGCCTGACCGGCTCCTGCCTGAGGGACAGCATCGCGGCCGACCGCCTGACCGGTTCCTGCCTGTGGGGCGGCATCCCGGCCGACCGCCCGACCGGCTCCTGCCTGATGGACGGGCCGTTGCCCGTCTAGACGTTTTTTGTGTTCTTGTTCTTTGTTTAGCCTGTGTCTTGGTGTTTGTCCTTGTCTGTTTGTGTTTGCGCCCACCGTCCTTGCTGTTCCTCCCTCCGCCCGCCCTTGTCTTTTTGGGGGGTGGGTTCTTGGGGACGCCTGGGGGCGTCTTTGAGGGGGGGTACTGTCAGGATGGCACCAGGATGGCGCCATCTAGTGGGTATCCTTTGTTCTGTTCTCCTTTTGTTTTCTGTCAGCCAGCTCTAGATATTTGTTTTTAGTTTTATTTAGTTTCCCTTGTACCAGTTTTCCTAGCTTCATGGTTAGCCTTATTCCCTAGATCCTGCCCCAGTATTTATTAATGTTTAGGTTTGGTAATTCCCCTGGTCTCCTTGTTTATCAGTTCTTACTTCTTGTATTTAGTTTCTACATCTCCAGTCCTTTACGTCTCCTTGTTTATTTACTCTTAGTTTAACCTTTTATTAGTTTCCCTTCTGGTCTCAATGTTTGATCACTCTTGGTTTGACCTCCAGTTTAGTCTCCTTTTATTTAAACCTTTATTTATTTAGTATACCAGTCCTGCTCTGTGTCTTTAGTTAGTTAATTGTTCCCAGGTGTTTTGTGATTGCGTCCTGTCTTGTCTCTGTGTATAAATAGCCTGTCTGTCAGTTAGTTCCTTGTGGTGTCCTCGTTGGGTCTCCCCTGATGTCTCCTGTGTTGATCATGTCTCCTAAGAGTGAGTTTGCTGCCCTGTCAGCTTTTTGATTTATTATCATTAAATATCTATTTTTGTATTCCTGCCTCCTGTGTCTTGTCTGCACCACTGGGTTCAAGCCTGCCTGTAAACCCTGACACTTCTATAAAACCTGGAACTCCACACACACTCTCTAGACATTTTTGAATTGATAAATCCTCCCGGATGGTAAGCGAAACGTCTTCAGCTTCAGCATAGAAGTCCAGTTGATTTTTGTTTTTGTTTGATATACGTATCTTTTTTTTTTTTTTGATTGATCAAAACTTGGATGACTTCAAATCTTCATCAGCAAATTCCTCAGATTTTCTTAGGATGGATGAGTCAGGGGGTTGTAAAGTATTTCACAGGCAGAACTGTTGAGGGGTCCAGGTCAAATATGTATAATTAAGCCCGAGATACACTCGAGCGTCCTCACGATACGCCTATACGCAGCGTACGTACGCTGTGGCAAAAGCGTAGCCCCTCAGGGCACGTACGCGCAAAATATTTTTTTACTACGCATACGCGATGCGCGGTGTCTGAACATAAACTTCCCCGGCGCCGGACTGTTTTGTATGTTACACAAATTAAATAAATTCCCCTTCTTTATCGCTGATCGGGCCTTTTCTTTTGTTTTTTTGCCTAAAGTCAAGTAACCGCTTCTTCCTCCGTTCACTCGATGATTGAAATGAATGAATTCAGGTCCTACCTGGGTGCGGCGATGTTTTAAATATCCCTGGTGCGCTGTGTGCTGCAGGAAAAGCACTCCCTGTTATTATTTTTATTTCTGAGAGAACTTTTTACAACATATATACAGTGTTGGGTGTAACGCGTTACTTAGTAACACGTTACAGTAATCACATTACATTTTTCAGCAACGTGGTAGTGTAACGCACTACTTTGAAAATGCCTGTAATATATTACAGTTACTAAAGCCTCGGATATAGTTGACGCGTCGCATAGGGCGCGCGGCCAAAGTGACGCAATTGCGAAGTCCCCGCCCCCGCGCTTTGGCCAGCGCGTTGGTTTCGCGCGTGGTCGTGCACCTCCCAGATTTTGAAGCTCCGCAAGCCTAGCGCGCGCGCCAAATTGATTGACAGGTCGGGTAGGGACCTCACCGACAGCCTTCACGCCAGAGCCTGCAGCTGTCTGCGCCGCTGTGGTCGTGGAAACGGCGTCGCGACGCATGGAGGAATGTTTTTTATGTGATTCAAATGTTTTAAATTCCCCGAGCGAGCGGAAAGCCATTTGTTTTTGTTGTGTGATTTCAAACAGTTCTTCTTCTACGGTAGATTTCTTCTTCTACACCCTTTCTTGCAACATATGCACAGGTTTTAGAGGGTACTGCCACCTGCTGGTCAGTAAAAGAACAGCACTTTGCCATGCGCTGCCGTGCCACACTATAAACGCATGCACAGTGCGCGCGCAACACGCGCGCTCCAGCTTGCGGACCAAAGCGCGACTATATCCGAGGCTTAACAAAACCTTACATTAGTTACTTGCGTTACAATCAGGACCTTTAGGAGAATAGTTTTTAAAAAAAATATTTTATTTACCTTTCGGAGAAAAGTTGTGGGACGACGGAGCAGACGCATGACTGTCACGGGGAGAAAACAAAGACGTACGCGATGACGTCGGAACGTCATACGTCAACGTACATAGACATATAAGGTACATAGACATACATTGGAGAGAATGAATGAACAACATGGCGGAGATGGAGGAGAACGCGGCGATTTCATTTTATGGATGGAAGTATTCACATTATTTTTCTTTTGTCGCGAGAAATTTACAAAGACAACACGCTAATGCTAAGCTAGTTGCTAAAGAGCCGCAGAGGGATGGTGAAGCAAGTTTGATGCCGCCACCGTGTAAGCAGGCTCGGCTTGAATTTCACCGCCAGGCATCCACTACAAAGGCTGAGGTAAACAAACTTGTAGCAGCGTACGTAGTGAACGAAGTGTTGCCAATTTCAACAGTTGAGTCCCCGTATTTCCGAAGAATTCTGAGCAAAATACAGACAACAGGAGGTGAACTGGTATCGTCAGACAGAAAAACGTTTTCAAAGTACCTTGACCAGTGTTATGTGAAGATGGAAAATGAACTGAAAAAAACGTTTGAGGGCTTTGAGTATGTGTCAACTACTGCAGATATTTGGACCTGTCATAACAAAAGTTTTTTGGGCATGACAGCACATTGGATCAACCCAGCCAACTTTAAAAGAGAAAAGGCTGCTATTGCCTGCAAACGGATAAGAAAAATCCAAAAATTAATACAGGTTAAATCTCAGGTCTTAGAGTAATCCGAAAGTAATGTAACTAAGTTACTTTCAGAACTGAGTAACTAAGTAGTGTAATATGTTACTTTTTTTAAAAGTAACTTGTAATGTTTAACTAATTACTTATTTTGGGTAACTACCCCAACACTGCATATATAGTAGAAACACCGCATGAACACCGCCGCGGTCTTCAAGGCGCTACATGAGCTGGCTGTCAATCATTTCAGTAGGCGTGTCAGCAAGTAACCAATCAGCGAGCTCAGTTTGAGTCCCCTCCGTGTGCAGCTGCTCATATTACAGTACAACAAGGAGAACGCGAGCGTTTGAAAGCTGATAGTTTCTGACATATGCTGAAGCATATCAGCAAAACACATGCGCACAAAATGCGCGCGTAGAGTGGCGTACCTGAGGACGCATGAGTGTATCTCGGGCTTTATTTAAAGGACAACACCCACCGTGACAGTAACAATTCACCATATTGGAGAATTACTGTAGTATTTTATGAATTTTATTTTCATTTTTGCATTTGGGCCAGGCGAGGGTTAAAAAAAAAAAAAAAAAAAACCACTCCCGAATGAATCCGGAAACCTGGCCGAATAGTCCCGAAGGGTCATGCCTCTTGTTACATGGATCTCCACCCAGAAGGCAGAAGGTAGGAGTGAGTTTCCATGGAGGTTTATGAGAGAGAGTGCGTTAAAACTGCATATTTCCTGCATATTTCCATTTCCATTTGTGTGTATATGGACCAGCGCTCTGATTTTATTTATTATTTATTTTATAACACCGCTGCGGACCTTTTGCTGCTCTCATTCATTCTGGAGCGAGCCGCGAGCCGCGCGCGTCTCTGGTTCCTCGTTCCTTTGAAGTTCCTCGTGCCGGTGTAATTTGCTCCCTCGAGTGTATGTATCTGCTCTTATCTCTCGTCAGCCTTGTTGCAGCAGCACGGGTCGTGAAGCATGCGCGCGGGCAGAGCTCAGCTGCGAGGCTGGCTCTGGGTGCCTTTCTCATCACGGGGCGAGAGAATAAAAAGTCGATGCGGAAATGAATGAATTTGTCGCGATCAAACGAATTAAACTAGTATGTCTAAGTGGATGCTCGCTCAGAATATGAGTGAGCGACAGCAGGATTAATCAACAGGCAGCTTTAGGGAATATTTAAAAATGCTTCCTTTTTCTTTTCCTCTGCTCGCCTGTAACTCCAAGGCGTCACTCTGGTGACGTGAATGCCCAAGTGAATGCCCATATATGGAGAGGGGCAGATTTTCCCGGAGCTGCATGCTAAAATCTGCTATAAATCATGAAATAACACATTTAGTGTTATTTCTCCACAATATAAGTAAACGCTCCTGTATTATTTTTAAATAAACTAATAAATATTAATGGCGATGCAATTTGAAAACATGGTGGGTGTTGGGCTTTAAAGGGGACCAAAGATGCAAAATTCACTTTTTAATGTTTTTTTTACTCAACTTTGGTTATGTACTTCTTAAAAAAACAGTCCTAGGGCCAAAAAAATGCACCCAGTGGTATATTTACTCTAAGTATATTTATTTTTCAGTGATATAAATGTCTCGTTTTCAAATCCTACGGCTTGTGATGTCACAAGCCGTAGGACAACCCACCCCAACCTGAGTCCAGCCCCTCACCTAGCAACCCCTGGTGCGTCTCAACCCACTTCAGTATAAAAGACGTCACGGTTGTTTTTCCTGAGTTCATATCAGAGTTCAATGTTTCGTTGTTGTTCAAATGCAGTACCACTAATAACTAATTATCCATCAGTAAAAACGAAAAAACTTATTTACGGGCTCTTAAATCAACGGGACGACTGCTCACGGACCATATCCGGTCCGCGCCGGATGTGGTCCGTGAAAAAAAGCGGTCCCCGCTAGAGAGAGCATGTATAGCAGTTAGCAGCCAGTGTGTTACTCTGCAGCCTTATTGCTTGTTTTCGAAGAGTCAGACGAAGAGTTTTTAACATGGAGGGTGAACTTATGGATGTTTCTCAGCGGCCTACGCGACGCGTCAGCGCCTCATTTGCCCTGCCCAAAATGGCGTCTGCCTCTGGGTCTGACTCAGGGTCCCCTTTGGAGGGCGGAGTTAATGTAAACAGATTTTTGAAGGGCGTGGCCTTATCATAAACAGCCTGTTCAGAACGGAAGTCAGAAAAGGCACAACTAGAAAGGGGATATTTTATTATCTAAGAATTATTTTGTGCATTAAATTGAATGAACATGGTCTGGATAGCCCACAGACATACCATAAAAACTTATAGGGCCAATATTTGGTCTCCTTTAATGCACCTTATACAGTAGTCTGAAAAATATGGCAATTCACCTTCTTTTAACCACAAATGCCCTGGTCTCTGTACAGCTTGGCATATCAAAGAATGAGCTGGGAGGCTCTGAAGAAGTCCATCAATGGTTTGATCAACAAAGTCAATGTGTCCAACATTGTCAACATCATTCAGGAGCTGCTGCAGGAAAACATCGTCAGGGGAAGGTAAACATTAACCCACACACACAAACAGCAGATTAATGTTAAAGGTTTCTGTTTACAGTACAGATCAATTATTTTTGCTTAAATCATACAGTTTAATTCATTAACTTTTTTGCTGTTTTCTTTAAAAAAAACAGCTTGTGAGCTGCTTGTCTTATAAAACTGTGTGTGTGCGTGTGCATGTGTGTGTATCTGTCAGGGGTCTGCTGTCTCGTTCAGTGCTGCAGGCTCAAGCAGCGTCTCCCATCTTCACTCATGTTTACGGTGCAGTTGTGGCCATCATCAACTCCAAGTTTCCCCAGATTGGGGAGCTGATCCTCAAACGCCTCATCTTGAGCTTCAGGAGGAGCTACCGCAGAAACCTCAAGGTACCCATCTTTATATTCACGGTTTAACAGTTCTATTTCATCCCTACTGACCGCTAAAGACACGGTCAGTCTCAGCTGTGGAACAAGACGGCTAAAGCGTTAGCCATCTTGTTAGCCGCTAAGGACCGTGTCTTTAGCGATATGATAAACTGCTGATTTATTAATGTCTCCACCTCTCTCTGCTCCTCTCATAAAGCTCAGCACAGCTAAATGAGCTCGGACCTGTGGTTTGTTTTAAGGAAGCAGACTGAAAACACTCGGAGCTGCCGCTTCACGGTTCATGCTCCACTCCACTGTTTAAATGGTAAAAAAGATTCGTAGTTCCGACCTTTCATCGGGACTATTTTCAGCATTGTCTACAGAAGTTCTTTTTCTGCCCATCATCTGACAATTTAAATCCAAATTAGCTCAGAAAGAACATTGTTTTTTCTCCCTTCAGCAGCNAAAAGTAAAGATTAAAGGAGAAATGTAATCAAATCTGAAAAAATCGATATAACAAGAATTTCATATAGTAAACAACACACATAAACATACTTAGTATGCTTTTTTCAAGTCAGTAGCTTAAAGAAATAGTTTTTTTACATTTTTCCTGCTACATGCCGAAGTGCAGTGATTTCTGTAGTAATTTTCTGGACGCACTTTTATGACACAATTAAGACCTCCTTTGCTATCTTACAATAACACTGAAGCTATAAACCCATCATTACTGTCCTCTTGTCTGTCA
This sequence comes from Garcialebias charrua, assembly GCA_038048925.1. Classification (NCBI taxonomy): domain Eukaryota; kingdom Metazoa; phylum Chordata; class Actinopteri; order Cyprinodontiformes; family Rivulidae; genus Garcialebias; species Garcialebias charrua. The sequence continues at coordinate 86,853 of JBBPBX010001039.1, read as the reverse complement.
TTTAAAATGGAAGCAGAAGACCTTTTTGAATCTGAAGGATATCACTTTAGTTTGTCAAAAACAGTTTGGTGATTTAGTGCATTAATGGGCATTTCTATCCTGGAAATACGAATAGCCTTCGCATGCTAACGTTAGCATGCTAGCGCCGTATGCTAACGTTAGCATGCTAGCGCCGTATGCTAACATGGGAGTGGGGGTGTTGAAAATGTCCTGAAACAGTTACCAATGTCTTGTTAAGCTCTGTATTCCACAGAACATAGTAGGATCTAAAATGATTTTTAAAGATGAAGGAGCAAGTTGAAACATGCAGGGTCTCCCTCCTTGCTAGCAGGCTCCATTGGGAGCTGCCTGGCTAACTAACTACGGTGGCCCTACACGGCCAAAATTCTACAGCGGCCGAATGCACAGGAGCGGTAAAAATACAATATAAAATTTTAAAAAAGTTTTAAAATCTATTTTGGGGCTTTTAGAATCGATTCTGAATCGCCAGGACTAAGAATCTTGATTCTTTAAAAAATAGATTTTTTTTGCTGCATCCCTAATTGCTACACACTGAAACCTTTTTGTCCACTACTAGATTTTTTTTTTTATTAACACAAACAGAACTACAAAACACTACATAAACAAAAAAATATATACAAACTCTTGTGAATGATAACATAACTACAGTCTATAAGCTAGGGGGCGGTTTACAAAATGATGAAAGTTGAAAAAATACTAGATACACACACTAATATTACTGTATGAGGGACGACCATTGCACTGCCTATGTCATATTCAGGGGACGGAGAGCAAGCAGAGGGAGGGGGGTCAAAAACACCAGATGAGAATTTTTTCACTTTGCAAAGTCTAAATTTGAGTTAGGATGACATTTTTGACTTGTGAAATTTTCTCAACAAGCTTATTTTATGCTTTTCATTAGACTACTATTAGCTTAAAAACACTTTTCATTTCTCCTTTAAATGGTAAAAAAGATTCGTAGTTCCGACCTTTCATCGGGACTATTTTCAGCATTGTCTACAGAAGTTCTTTTTCTGCCCATCATCTGACAATTTAAATCCAAATTAGCTCAGAAAGAACATTGTTTTTTCTCTCTTCAGCAGCTAGCGGCTCTTCATATCTGCTGTGTTTACTTGTTGTGCTAAACGTCTCTGCCCACCTCCTGCAGGCAGAAAGGAGGGGGCCGCTGAGGGGCTGGGTTTGTGTTAGGGATGCACCGATACCAGTATCGGGTATCGGTCCGATACCATGTGCGTTTACTCGTACTCGTACTCATAAAAGGGCTCCGATACTACAGGACCCGATACCAGTTTTCAGCATCATACTACCACTGTACTGAACACTCACGCTGACACCCCCCACCCCACCACCACCTCCACACACACAAACGCGCACGACTCATGTTTCTCTTCCTCATGGAGGGGAAAAAAAAAACCTGAACGCAGCTGAATGTTTCTCTCCCTGTCCCGCTCCTGCTCCTACTGCACGCGCCTCGTCTTTCCCCTCCCCCCCACCACCACCACACACACGCGCGCACACACACACACACACTTTTAGGCACGGCTCAGTTTGCCTGTCTCACCTGCGTGGCTGAAATGTTCTCCTCTGCTCTCCAAACTGCGCGTGGCTTTCGGATTTGTCTCTGTCTCTCTCTGCCAGTTTAAGCGCTGCGCTGCTCTGGACCAGTGGCGGAGCTAGACTTTTATTGCTGGGGGGGCCGAGAGGGGGCCAAGGCTATCGGTAAGGGGTCCACTTACTACGGTACAGTGGGAAAAATGGATTTGTCCCAACTTTTTTGGGATTTGTTGACGCTATGAAATTTTGAAACAACATATTTTTCCCTTAAAATGATACATTCTCTCAGTTTAAACTTTTGATCTGTGATCTAAATATTTTTAAGTTTAGAAATCAAGTGGTTTTCTAAACAGCTTTAGTGTTTGACTTTGTCCACACTCATAAAACACACAATGAAGTACCCAAAAAAATATACCGGTAAACTTAAATGGTACATATCGCCCCTTGCTGCTTTGAGCATGTAACAGTCACAAGACCACATTGTTGTGGTACTGTTCGGGTGTATTTTTAAAGACATGTTAAGTGCAATTTGAAATAAGAAATATAAAATATGATAAAAATACATTTTTGTGTTTATTTCATTCCTATTCAAGACACTTTGATAAGAATGACTATATATTTAATATAGGCGGATACAGAGTATCTTTGTTTACAATTCTGGTTGGTGGTGTGCCTCGTGATTTTTTCAATGAAAACACTGTGCCTTGGCTCAAAAAAGGTTGAAAAACACTGGTCTAATGAAAATAAACAGTTTAAGTTAATTAGAATGATTTAAAAAATATATTAATTAGTACTTGTATCGGTACTCGGTATCGGCAAGTACTTTAATGTAAGTACTTGTACTTGTACTCGGTTTTCAAAAATCTGGTATCGGTGCATCCCTAGTTTGTGTTCAGTGAGGGAGAAGGAGAGGGGCGAGTGGGAGAAAGAAGGAAGCAGGAGGATTTTCAAGTATAAAACTTAAATCGTTTATATCGATATAGTCTCAACTTATATCGCCAAAAAAATTATTTCGATATTTTAAAAATACATGTATCAAGATATCGCCCGGCCCTAGCAGGAAGTTCCACCCAGGCGCTCGAAGCGCAGGACTGAGGCCGCAGTCTCTGTGGCCCCTCCTAGAAAGAGGCGAGCCAAGTCTAATCAGGGTCTTTCCACGAGAGTGGAGCGACTGTCCGCAGAACTAGTGGAAATTAGGTCCCTTTTTCAGGCACGCCAACTTGTGGCTGAACCAGTGGCAGCGACTGGACTCTCCTCCCCACCCATGCCTGAGCTGGCTGCGGAGGAAGATGTGTTATCCTTGGCTGCCTCTGCCTCTCATTTTTTAGGTGAGGAGGAGGAACAGTCATCTCAGGTCTCAGTGACTGGTTCTTTTTCTTCATCTCAGAGCGCAGTTAGTGCATCAGGTGCTACAAGACGTCATGCGTATGGCCAAGGCACAACTTAAGCTGCATGTCCCACAACCAAAGGGGTCCCCCCCGGGAAGTGCCTTTTTCAGGCGTGGACAGGCCCCTCCTTCCTTTTCCATCCCTCCATCAGAGGAGTACCTGAAAGAGTTACATGGTTGCTGGTGGGACCCAAGGGCCTGGGCGCGTCTCTCTGCGGATGCTGGAGTGTTGGCGGCTATGCATGAGCCGGCTGCGGTGCGGCGGGCCTGGATCGGATGCTGTCAATCGAACCTGCTGTTGCCTCGCTCATCGTATCACCAGAGGCAGCCCTGCGCAGTGATGTTTGGTGCCCAAAAGCTCAGTGTCGCATCACTGACGAATTGCTCTGCAGTTTTTTTCATGCCGGAGCGCGTGTTGGCCGCCTCTGCAATTCTTTGGCACACCTCATGTTTGCGTGGCGTGGGAGTTTGCCCAACCAGTTTACATGTGCTTTGTGGACTTGGAAAAGACATTCGACCGCGTCCCTCGGGGGGTTCTGTGGGGGGTACTCTGGGAGTTGATATGGGCTGTTAGGTCCCTGTACGACCGGTGTCAGAGCTTGGTCCGCATTGCCGGCAGTAAGTCAGGCTCGTTTCCAGTGAGAGTTGGACTCCGCCAAGGTTGCCCTTTGTCACCGATTCTGTTCATAACTTTTATGGACAGAATTTCTAGGCGCAGCCAAGGTGTTGAGAGGATCCGTTTTGGTGGCCTTAGAATCGCTTCTCTGTTTTTTGCAGATGATGTGGTCCTATTGGCTTCATCAGATCGTGATCTACAGCTTTCGCTGGAGCGGTTTGCAGCCGAGTGTGATGCGGCCGGGATGAGGATCAGTTCCTCCAAATCCGAGGCCATGGTCTTGAGCCGGAAAAGGGTAGCATGCCCTCTCCGGGTCGGGGAGGAGGTCCTGCCCCAAGTGGAGGAGTTTAAGTATCTCGGGGTCTTGTTCACGAATGAGGGAAAACTGGAGCGTGAGATCGATAGGCGGATAGGTGCAGCATCCGCAGTGAAGCGGGCGCTGTACCGGTCTGTCGTGGTGAAGAGAGAGCTGAGTCGAAAGGCAAAGCTCTCAATTTACCGATCGATCTACGTTCCCACCCTCATCTATGGTCATGAGCTTTGGGTTGTGACCGAAAGAACGAGATCTCGGATACAAGCGGCTGAAATGAGTTTTCTCCGCAGGGTGTCTGGACTCTCCCTTAGAGATAGGGTGAGAAGCTCAGTCATCCGGGAGGGACTCGGAGTAGAGCCGTTGCTTCTCCACATCGAGAGGAGCCAGTTGAGGTGGCTCGGGCATCTGGTTAGGATGCCTCCTGGACGCCTCCCTGGTGAGGTGTTCCGGGCATGTCCCACCGGGAGGAGACCCAGAGGAAGACCCAGGACACGCTGGAGGGACTATGTTTCTCGGCTGGCCTGGGAACGCCTTGGGATTCCCCCAGAGGAGCTGCTTCAAGTGGCTGGGGAGAGGGAAGTCTGGGCCTCCCTACTTAGGTTGCTACCCCCGCGACCCGACCTCGGATAAGCGGACGAAAATGGATGGATGGACCTCATGTTTGCCCTCTTCGTGTCCCTTCAGGGCACCAGTGGTGCGATAGCAGCAATGGGCTTTAGTGATACAGGGCTTTAGGCCTTTGCGCTGATGACGAGGGAACTTGGACGCATGATCTTCTTGGTCCAAGCTCGCCAACAGGTCTGGTTGGCACAGTCAACATTGGCCGAGCCATGTCATAGATCCCTCCGTGATCTCCCAGTGGTGCCGGGGGAGTTGTTCAGTCCGGCTGCCTTAGAAGCACTCGAACGGACCGTCCAGGCACGACAGACAAGGCAGTAGCTTTTGACCCTTAGCAGAGTGATGCCCCCTCCGCCTCTTCGGCATCCAAGGCGCCCGACGGCTGTCACCAGCATTCGGCGGCCGCCTCAAGGACCTTTCTTGAGCTGGTCTGCCAACCAGCTGGGCAGGTTCAAACCAGGGGCTCTAGCCACCGTCCCCCTGGAGAGGGAGACAGTGATGCCACAAGGCTGACCGTCAGATATTTCTCCCACCAGCAGCTCAGTTACTGAGCTGCTCACGCCGTGGACGCATAGGTGGTTGCCATTCTGACCCATGGTTACCGACTACAGTTCCGAAGGTGGCCTCACATCTCACACCGGGTCAAGATGACTGTAATCACTGACCTGGTGAAAGCCAGAGAACTAGAACAGGAGTTTTCCACCCTCCTGGCCAAGGGTGCAATCAAGGCAGTGAAGCCTCTGCGACAACCCAGAGGCTATTACTCAACTTACTTCCTTGTGCAAAAGAACAACGGTGGTTTTCATCCCATTTTGGATCTGAGGCAGTCACAAGGGGAGAATGGTTCACGTCTATAGACCTGAAGGATGCTTATTTTCATGTGCCTATTGCGGCAGAACATCACTACTTTCTCAGGTTTGCCTATCGGGGTTGCCACTGGCAGTTCAGAGTATTCCCATTTGGGCTCTCTCTTTCCCCGAGGGTGTTCACTCCGGGTGTGAAGGCAGCCCTCTCTCCCCTGCAGGCTTACAGAGTGAATGTTCTGCCGTACTTAGACGATTGGCTTCTCTGCACCCCGTCTCGGGCCTGTGCCATTTGCGACACGAATCGCCTGCTCGCCCACGTGTCCCAGTTGGGCGTCAATGTCAACATGGAGAAGAGCTGCCCGATTCCTTCGCAGACGATCACCTTTCTTGGAGTGGTTCTGGATTCACCCTCTAATGCCCCATTTGCACTGCCCCTTATCAGTCCCAACTCTGCTCAGCCCTGCACAACCGTGCTCAGCCTGGCTTAGCTCAGCCTGGATTTGCACCTGCACTTTAGGACAGATTCTGGAGGCGTGTCCAGAATCCTGCTAATGAGAGTTCTGTGATAAGTTATACTCGAAGCAGTCTGCTCCTAAGATAAATAACGTTAAATTATTATTTTTAGACATGAATATTTCTATTGCTGGACATGAGCACCGGTGACCCCCGTGACCCAAAATGGAAGAAGCAGGTAAAAGATAATGGATTGATGGATGGATAAATATTTTTGTTCAGTGCCCTGAGACGACTTCTGTTGTGGCTTGGCACTGTATAAATAAACTGAACTGAATTAAATCTGATGAACCAGATTCTACAAAAACATCATATTCTCTATATAGAATTTTAAATATAGATATCCTGATGCATGCTCAATAATCCAGGTAAAAACATCTAAAAAGTGAAGTCTGGTCCTCAGGACATTCAAAAAACAAAACAACATGTAGAAACATTTCTTCTTTCATGCGAAAGACTCCTTCAGTCTGAGGAGATGTATTCAGCTCAGTCATAAATAAATGGCTATTTATTTTTAAGACTGAGCTGAATACAGCCTTTTTTTTTTCAGTTAGCCTCACTGATTAGTGGTTTTCTTAAGGCTACACAGCTGTTCAGTCCCAAATCCTTTGAGTTCCCTTCGCATTGTACGTGTGGAAATGCACTTACTTTCACTATTAAATGTAGCCCTGAGTGCTACTGTTGTTTTTCTTCGATTTGATTTCACCAAACTTTTAAGTGATCGCCGATCACGATCATTCAGGAGTTTTTTTCCGGCCACTTGTCTTCCTCGAAGACGATGGGTCCCCACTATCCTTCCAGTTATTAATAATGCGTTAGACAGTTCTTAACCCAATTTTAGTAGTTTCTGCAATCTCCTTAGATGTTTTCTCTGCTTGATGCCAATGACTTGACCCTTCTCAAACAGACGGACATCTTTTCCATGACCACGCCATGTGTCTTTCAACATGATTGTTTAAGAAATGAGAAGCAACTCATTGCACCAGTTGAGATTAAATAACTTGTTGCCAGCTGAAAGATAATCACCCATGCAGTAATTATCCAACAGGAGGCTCGTACCTCTTTGCTTAGTTAAATCCAGGTGGTGACTTTTTTTTTTTTTTTTTGGCCAGGCAGTGTATGAGTTTCACTTTCTGAAGTGACTGACAAAAATATTTAACTTTTTCACGATATTCTAATGTTTTTAGATGTACCGGTACCTGTATTTATTTGGTAAAACCATTAGGGTTGGTAATTTATTGTACTCCAAATTGCTAAACAATGCGCTGCTGGGAAATGAGTTGGTTTGTAAAAAAATTCTTTGACCTCCTCTCAGTTTGATTTGCATCAACAGTAGGGGTGCGAATCTCTGTGTCTGGTGAATCGATTTGATTCCGAATTTTGGTGTCACGATTTGATTCAAAATTGATTTTCCAAATTAGAAATGATTTTTCTATTGAAATGGTCATAAATTTTGTTTCAGTTGTGTAACTGACGAGCTGAAAAGATTAAACAACAATGTAAACAAATCGAACATTTATTTAAAACAATAATTTTAGGTTCTATACTGTATCAAATCTTTTTGCATCATTTTATATTTATAACAAAAAGAGGAACAAATATAGGAGTACATAACATTCTGTAACTTAAATTACCAGTAATAGATTAGCTTAGTTGCCTGAATTTTTCTAAAAAATTAAAATCTAGGAATAAATAATTCATCCATCCATCATCTTTATCCACTTCTTCCTTTTCAAGTCTCGGGGGTCACTGGTGTCCATATCAGCCATGACTGTGCGAGAGGCGGGGGACACCTGGACAGGTCTCCAGTCCATCACAGACAAATAATTAAAAATGTATAAAAACTTCAGCCTACCATAGTGCTTTAACCTTTAACTCAAATAAAATACAGACTTTACAGTTGTTTATTTTTTTTTATTTTTTTTTATATTTCACCAACATTTGTTATATTTTCAAAACTTGACTTTAAATGAAATGTACAGACTTCAGTCTTAACCATATTCATTCATATTAAGTAAATCTTTAACAAAATTTCAAAACATGTGCAAACCTGCATTAAAACCTCTTGTGAACTGTAATTTATAAACCATAAATTGTATAATTTAGAACTGGCTCCAGTCGATGTGTCTCATCTGGCCTCTTCAACCTGTTAAAAAGACAAATTACATAAAGTTTGTTGTACAACTTGTCTATAAGTTTTAGTATAATATGAGAAAAACTGTTACCTTTATCTGCAGGTGGTGCAGAGCAACTCCCACGTTATCTTTGTTGCATGGTGAAGTTGTGGTGCAGCTTTATCACTAAAAATATACGTGAAGGAATAACTTACGTTGAGTCCAGCATATTAAAAATAAACCTAAACCCCTCACCTTCCACTGAGTTGTTTGCTCATAAATCCTTTGCAGGAGATGGAGAGGGAAATCTTTGCAGTCTTTGGGGAAGCCTGGAAGTTTGATGCAGAGTTCGCTGGTCGGCTGCTTTCGCTTTTCATCTTCTGCACATTTTGTCATATTTCAAAAATACTGTACCGCAATTTTATTTTACACTTCTTGCAAACAACCGTTCTCTTGTTAAGCTCTGTCTCCCTCCTCCATGCTAGAAGGCTCCATTCAGATAAAGGGGTCTGGCTAACTAGCTTGCTGTGCGGTGGCCTACACGGCCCAATTCTGCGGCCGAGCGGACACATAATGCGATATGCAGTACCGGTACGCTCGGGAGTAGGAGCGGAAAAATAAAACAAACACATTTTAAAATCTATTTATGGGCCTTTAAAATTGATTCAGGATCACCAGGACTAAGAATCTAGATTATTTAATTAATCAATTTTTTTTCTGCACCCATAATCAATTACTGTAAAATGTTGCTCTGGACTTGAAAGGAGTGCACAAATGTGTCTTCATCAGTATTGCTCAGTTACCAACTTTGTATTTATTTTCAGTGGACTTGAAATGAGAGTCCAGTAAGTTGCTCTATTAAAAAATATTTTTGAATATACTGTACAGTATCTCTATTTAAACAAATCCATCCTTGTTTACAGAGGTGGAAGTCTTCATGTGAACACACAGGAAAGTCCAGTTTACTGAAATGAGAAAGAAATTGTAGTAAAAAATGAGGAAACCGACAGCAGTGGTCATTTAAATCAGTGTGTTTATGTGCTGCAGTCAATGTTTTAATGATTTTTCCACAAGGTGTTTGAGTCTAAGAAATTGGCAGTGAAATGTTTTTATCCAAGTTGTTTTGTGTATTTTATTTTAGCTGGAACATGAGTTGTATACTAAAACAAGTTTCTCATTTTCCAGCAACAGTGCCTAACAGCGTCAAAGTTTGTGGCTCATCTTATCAACCAGAACGTGGTACGTCCTGATTTCTTACCCTGGTATTGACTGAAGGTTCTGTGTTTAGCACCAATAAATGATGTACTTCTCTCTCTGTTTGTCTGACTCCTTACCTTAAGGCCCACGAGGTGTTGTGTTTGGAGATGCTTACTCTACTGCTGGAGCGTCCAACTGATGACAGTGTGGAGGTCGCCATCTCCTTCCTCAAGGAGTGTGGACTCAAACTAATTGAAGTCTCCCCCAGAGGAATCAACGGTGCGTTGCAGCGACAGCCTTAAAGCTTAGCTTCACCTGAAATTGCAATTTATAAAATATAATATATGCATACTGTAATAATATAGGAGTTATTGGTCAGTTTGCTGACTTACCTATATTTTGGATGAAAGGTCCGAGCAGGTCTTATCTGCACAAACCTTTCACCAATTCGCGAGTTCAACCTTTTTCCGGTATTAAATTGCTTTAAAGTGATTAGCCAAAAATGTAATTTCACGAGAGACTTCAATTTATGTTGGTCCACCAGAAAATAGACCTTTTATTGAAATTATCATAAAAGTACATTAAACATTTGTATCGATATTAGCTCTGATCTACTAAACTAAGTTGACAAGAATTCAAATTAAAATCAAACAGACAGTTAGAAAACTTTTCTGTTGGCACATTTACTTGACAGATTAATGGCTTATGAAAAAGAAGAAATAGGAGGAAGAAGGATTGAAAACTAAGTTAACCGAAGTTGATTATTTTGAAACAAACAGGGTGGCAACCTTTCCCATACAGGTCTCAGCTGGGCTTCTCACACGTTCAGGACACAATCAACGCCTCGTTACCTGTTGACGATACGTCTTGGAGATAAGAGTTGAAGTTTTGTGGACACTAACGGACTGTGTTGTCCAGTTCACGTCCAGATGGCTTCCGCGCGTGTGTGCTGACGAGCAAGAAGAACGCTTCTCCCGGCAGGAACAGAGCCAATCGCACTGACTGATTTTCAAAATAAAACTTCAGAAAACAAATTCTTTCAGAAGATGAGTGAGTGAGTTACAGTAAGCTTTACTGTAACTCCAGCTGAAACGTGGGTCTAATTGACACAATGACCGGAACGTTTCCAGCTTTTTCCAGAGGAAAAACCATTTGTTAGGAAGTTCTTCCCTCCGACACTAAAGTCTAAAACGGAAGTGTCCCTTAATATGGGAGGCGGGGTCTCCCCACCTCCTCAATAGCTATCGGATGGATATTTCATCCCATAGGCAGAAGGTCTCTGAAGGACAGTAGGAAAACTGTTTACATAAGCAGCCAGATGGACTGACCCGTGAGATGGAGTTTTGTCTAGCTCGAAGACAAAACAGAAAAGGAAGTGAACAGCTTTTACCCTGACTCATGCCTTAGATTCAGAGCACACTGTAATGTAGAATAAACCAGCAGAAGGTCAAACTCATGAAAGTAACAGATCATCATTAAAATGACAAAAATATACTGTTGATCAATTCTGAATTAACACACATTAAAAAGAAAGTTCAATCTGATTAATTGGTGTCCATTAATTCAAAATAATTGTAACAAAAATGGTGTCCACTTGTCTCCTTGAGAGCTTCAAGAAGGTGTAACACTGAGAGTTCAGAGAGATGTGAAGAGGTTTAACTCCAATACGGACATGAGGGTGCTATATCTCTACAATACTTTAAATTAATTGCTTGAAAGGGGTAAA